>ML328027.1:0-37396 GCA_005239505.1 Nicotiana paniculata | reverse complement strand
GTAGGCTTGACTGCTTGTAAAAGGGTAAAATTGTCTTTTCAAAAGGCTTTTAACAAAAAAACGAGTACCGGTGCACTGCAATTTCTACAAAATAAATGTAGAGGGTGATCTTTACACAAATAACCGGCCAGATTCATTGTTTATTTTTTTCTAGTCAATATACATAAATTATACATTGATTATACACGATTACAAATATATTATACATAAATTATATATACATCTACAATCTATTTTTAGTTTAATCGATTAGAATGGTGACTATTTAGGTTAATTCTTTGACATAATTATTTTTATTTTACATTTTTTTTAAGATCCAGCTTCTCGAAATTTAAAAAAAAAAAAAAGGTTCATAGAAAAGAAAATTTAAACCATGAAATCTGTATTCTCTCATTATGCTTAGGAAAGTACTACTTCGATATTACGCAAAGAATATAGTATATCTAATGCTAAGAGAAATTATTTTAAAGAAACGAAAGTTGTGTTTTGTGGCAATATTTATTATATTAGTTCTCTGTCATTATATTTTAGCCCTTTTCAAAGAATGATGATAAGCAAAAGTGTATAAAATGCATATATATTAGAGACAAACAGATACAACTGCACAAGTATTAAGTTACAGGGGCCAAGTATATAGTACTAAAAAAGAAAAAAGAAAAGAAAAAAGAAGAAAAAAAGAGAGTAAAAGTACAACACACTACCAACAGAAAAGTAAATGTACAACTTTTACGCCATCTCTCTCTTCCTTTGGCCGGTTCTAGGACCAACACAGCAAGAATGAAAAAGAATAACCATATCCACAACAAGAACACTGTTTTTAAAAGCGAAAAACACCCCAAAAAAAAAGTGAAGCACATAATTAAAAGAAAGTTAATAACAAATGAAACAATGCACTACGATACTCATTTTTTGCAACCAAACCAATTACAGTCAGTATCTTATACTATGCAATAATGTTGACATTAATCCAACTTCTCAAAGTTGAGATTCAAAGCACCCTTCACTTTTTGTTTGATCACTTTGCGCGTCATTGTTTAAAGCACGCATTTCTCTAAAGCGCATGGCTTCAACCATTTGCTTTGCATCACTTCAAGCAATAACACTGTGCAAGAATGGAAAAGAAAATTCGACCAAAGCAAATGACAAGAAATGGCCAGGAGAGAGGGAGATAAGAAAATCTAAGCAGGAGTAAGAATATAACAAATTCGTTTTCTTCATTTTATCTTTTTTCCGTTTTTATCCCCCGGAGACTGATTCCAGATGATCTTAGTTAGTAATCAGGAGGACCCAGTAATATTTTGTCAACGTTCAAGATCCTATCATGTGGTTCAATGAATCTGCCTAAACGCCACAGGAACTAAGACAGAGAAGCAGCAACCACTAACAGGGTCAAAGAAAAGACAAATTACCCCCATTGCAATTCCAAGTAAGCCACAAGATCAGTCTTCTCTTTTGATAAAATGCGCAGTCAAGAGCTTTGTAACTGTGAAGCCGTGGAAGGAATCAACTTGAAATAGTTCTTTTAACCTTTCATCGCATATGATTGTCTTCTTATCAGATGGATCCTGGAAAAAGATAAGCACACACTATCAAGTCTTGAGATTGGTGATTTCACGAGTTTCAAAACCTGCTACATATGCCCAACACACAGCCATTGAATAACTCAACTGCTAAAACAACAACACCAATAAATGTAACTATAACCAATAGTAACTAATCAGTCATGGTATTCATATCTCAAACAGAAGTTATCAGATGGAGCTCTTCATTTTTTAAGATATAACAACTACGCCTCCGTCCCAAACAAGTTGGGGTCGGCTATATGAATTCTCACTAATGTTAGTCCCATATAAACTCATCCCAGGCCAATATTATACGCAAAAAAAAAACAACACTCTAGTATTAATTACTCTGTACAAATAACAAAAATTAGCTACTAGACATTACTAAAGACATCCCAATATCTGATTACATGGAATCTTCATTCACCTACATATCTCATAGAAAAGACCTTCACTACCATAATTGTTGTCACTTAAATTTAACTGATAATATTATCCAATTATAATAGCTGCAATGACAATGCTACCCAGTCAGAAGCTTAAAGATGGTGAAGGGAGTGAGCAGAAAATGCAACAAACCTGCAGCTCATTTTCTTTTATATATTGCCATATCCGCTTGATAACATCGGCTCGAGGCAATGCATTTTCACCATTACCCAAGAATTTCACAAGGGCGTCTGATAGCCGAACTGGAGCAAGAAAACCAGATCCTCCCCCTTTCTGCCTTTTCTCTTTCTGCTTTGGCTCATCTAAAGCTGGTAATTTAGAGTTGTAGATGTGGCTTAGCAAAACGCTGAATATGTCATTAGTTGGAGAAAAGCTGAAGCAATGCTTCACCATACTGCAAGTAACCTAGATAAAATATGTAAACGAATTCGGAGTTGAAGCCTATTACTTTCTGGACTTTCGACCAATTTATTCTCACCTTCTTCTCTGCCTTGTTTCGGTAGCCTTTTCTTCACAGAAGATTTGACCTGACTGGCTGCATGAGTCAAAGAAAAAGATCATGAATTTACAAAAGATTTCAAAATTTCATAAGCACTCCCACTAAGTAGAGTTCTGACTCTTATAGATATGATAGGTCAAGCCACAAGCAACTTTGAAGTCACTACCGTAACTTATGTGATGTCACAATTACAGAATAAAGCATGCAAGTAGGCAACTATGGCTTCAAGAACCAAAAGCAACTGGCTATAGCCACAGTGCTCTTCTGCAATCATTTTAGTACCTAAAAATGATAGGAAATGGCTCCGATTGCAAAACATTATATTACAAATTGAAATTTTCAAAAGGGAAGTACTAATACCATCTTTCTCATCTATGGGCCAAATGTGCTTAGATAGCACCTTGTTCATCTGGAACATGTCGACTGTTTTGGCCCGAAAAATTTCACTCAAAACTTCATCACATAAAATTTTACGCTTGTTCTGTGGGTTTTGTAAATTCTTCTCCCGGATATAGGCCCAAATCTTCTTAACAACCTACTAACCAAGAGATATCACCGAAAGATATACAGGAAATTAGATCGAACACAAGGAAAGGATCATAACAACATGCCATACAAGTTAAGATCACCTCAGGTCTGCCAAGTTCAGACTCGCCAACCAGTTTCTGAAGCTGTGGAGAAAGTGCACATGGCTTGTTAAAGCCCCCTTTTTTCTTTGCTTCTCCATTCCTTTTCTCAGACCTACTTGAAAGATTAAAATACAATTCGGCGTGAATAACATTAGACAAAACACAAAGCACGATTTAAAAGTGGGTGACCAAATTAAGCCTAGAATAAGGCTTCTGCTCCTATGATAGCTTTACTATATCGCATGTATTTGCTGATACTTGCGAGAATTATCAGTAAATGATAGCATCTAGATTGTGCACTAGCATACAAATTGTTGTCTACATTTATTTTTTTCTCACTTCTACTATCTACAAAATATCTGCCAGCAACATGATAGAATGCATCAATCAAGTTATTCATAACAGAATACAAAATCTATTCAACACAATGAGAAGGATTATTGATAAATCAATCAAGCAACTATACTACAACCTCAAACTAGTTGGGTTTGGTTATACTAATCATCTAACTACATTTCCCTCAATTCGGACCCATTTAATTCCATTAGTAGATAATGTATCTTCCAAGGCAAATTAAGGGTCTTCAAAACTAGAGATTCTGTAAATCTCACACTTATTACCCTGACGTACAAGTCTTTAACCAGTCTAGAAAGACTCTTGGCAATGCCGGACCTAAGTGTAACAACAAAGATTAAGCATTCTCAATGTGTTTGCATTGCCCATATGGTTTCCTTGGTTCCATTGGTTATGCCCTTAACTACGTTTGTATTGATTCTATGAGATTGCAGACCTTTGAGGACAAAACACCTCCAATAACTTTAGGTATATTTTCCTTTTTAGTACCTTCAATCATGTTATGTAGGACACAGTCAAACCATTTCAAGCACCATTGCAATCATTTCTTATCTTGTCCAATCTTATATAACCACACATCTATCTTAACAATTATAAGACACTGTCAAGAAAAAAAAAGCCTGAACTTTCGCCTATTATGCTAATACAGTACGAATAACAAGTCCAGAAAAAAGGGGTCGCCATTAAAACGAAAAACAGAAAAGATAAAAGGGTCTAACGTCAATGGAGTGGGTGGAGAACCATTAGGTCTCAGGTTCAAATCCGAGTGGAGGCAAATAAGATTAGGTGATTTCTTCAAGAAAGGGTCTAACAAATGGAATAAAAGGAAAAAGTGAGGAAATTGCAAAGAAAAACATACCGGGCTTTCTCCTTTGCCCCTGTGTCACTCTCATTCTCTTCTTCTTGGGAGCAAGAATCATCATTTTCCTCTTCCTTCACATTCTCTGTTTCTTGTTCTTTTTCTTCTACTTCTACTTCTTGTACGTTGTCGTTTGGGGTTTCCTCAACGTGGGTTCGAAGGAAAAGGTCGATTTGGTCCCTGATAAAAGCTTTTCTGTCATTTAAGTCGACCCCGAATTCCTCCTCAAGCTTCCGACGAACGCTACCGGCGGTGGTAGTTTCAAGGTCGGAAACTTTGAGAATTTCCCGGAGCCGATGAACCAATACGGAATCCGACATCATTCTTCGGATAAAAATGGAAAGCTACTAGTGTTAGTGGTAGCGTTGGGGTTGCATGGACCAGAGATAATGTAAACCTAGTATTTATGAGAAACTGAGTTGAGTTCAACACTTCTGCAGAAAAACAGAAGACTCTGGATCAGTTGCCCAACTATAGGAAACTATACAACTGAACCAAGTCAAAAAATCCTTTCCTCCTTTTCCTTCCTTTTGTCTCTCCCTCTCGTTTTGTTTTGTTTTTATTCTAGATTTTTTTTTCTCTCCTTCTCTTTTGGTGTTTAAAAAACTACTAATGGGGAACCTTACCGGGTCTCCGAGGCTTATTGGCTTATTGATATTGGATTATTGGGATAATTAATAGGTAACAGATTGAGATTTTATAATTAATGACTTAACAGTTTTGAGACGGATTACTCAATTTTCATATCAAGTAAACTATTAATCCGATAAGAAATTTTGTATTTACACTTTTATTCCTATATATATAAAGTACTATTAAAACTCTAAATGGCTAACTCCCTAATTTTTATTTCCAAATTCTCAATTGATTACTGAATTGATGTGCTTTTTCTGGTTTTACAATTTTTGTTAATATGTGTATGACTGTGTATGTAGTCTTGGTGTTGATGAAATAGGGTGTATGTGTAATTGAGAATGCCCACAATGTGCATGTGTTATGCATCTTGCATGTATTTGGGGTGTGTATATTGTGAAGTGAAGGTGTGAGAATATAAGGACGAAAGGAATATATGTTGGTTAATATGTGTATGACAGTGTGTAGTCTTAGTATTGATCAAATGATTGTTCTAATTTTTTTATTTGATTTAGCCGATAAGTCGTCCGATAATTGTTAATCTGATACCAATTCGGCCGTTGACTTATTGAGCTCTTAAACACCTCTACTTACAATTAAAAAATAAAACTTGTAAATTAAGAGCTCGTTTGGATATAATTTTTTTTTTTCCTTTTTTCCAAAAAAGATTCACTTTTTTAGAAATCAACGTTTGTTCATAAAATATTCAAATTTCACTTGAAGATGCATTTCGGAAATTTTCGAAATTTTGAAAAACTCCAAAAAAATTATTTTTCAAAATTTTCTCTCAAATCACTCAGAAAACTTCAAAAACAATCCAAACTAAAATTTATGTCCAAATACAATTCTAAATTTTAAATATCATTTTCACTTGAAAAAAAAAATCATTATTTTTTGGAATTTTACAATTCTCCAAACGCCTACTAAAAAATGAAAGTGTTCGTGTAATTAGTAAAGTTGTGGAAGGTTGAGAACTTAGTGGTCAAGCGATCATGGTATCCATGTCACAATTTTTTTTTTTAATCTCATAAGCTCAATTTCATTACCCTCTTAGTCAAATTGCCAATTGAGTTTTTCCCGTTTTCCTTTCACAACATAAAGTATAGATAACAAATAAATAAATACTCGTGAATTCAGCATCTGGGTTGTGGTTTAGATCACACCGTGAGGCAAGTAGGTAACACGAGAGTGGAGAAATTAGAAAAAAGAAAAATACAGTACAAAAGAAGAGATTAGTTCTTGCATGCACAATTATACCGAATTTTGAACTTCAACATTCTTTCTTCTCCTCTTAAAATAATTATAATTTTTATAAAATGTTCACTTTCCTCTTCTTGCTAAACTCTTTTTTTTTTATCTTCTCTATTGTTTCGGCTACTTTCAGAGTAGGGTTTCTAATGCTTTAACTCATAACGTAAAGTTTTGAGTTCATGACTTTTCAAAGGTTCTTTTTAGAGCAAATTTCACTTGTAACCGGTCGGTGAAAATTATTATCATTCACTAGCCATGCATTAATCCATACAATTTATAGCTCCAAATAAATTTGCTCAAATATGGCAGATTTTGTTGTCAAATATCCACCAATAATATGCAAAATCAATTTTTTTGTTGTCAAATATACAACTTATGATATTTAATCTTTGAAAACAATAAATTTTCATGTCATTTTAGGTACCTAACTATTTCTAACTATCAAAAGATTATGTAAATTATTTTTAATTTTTGTTGTTGTTGGCTCTTAATTGGCTAAATGAAAGCAGTCGGTCATCTTCAAAGTAATATAATCCTTATAGTTATGGTTTTCGTTTCATGGGTTTATTTATTTATTTATTTATTTAGTACACAATAATATGGTCTTCACTCTTTAAATCAAATACCCCTTTACGTACATGACGAGTGCAAAATCGGCGTATAAACTTAGCATCGCTAGTCGAATACACTATAATATAATATCGTATCCACAGGGATTGGAGTTAAATAGTATTATCGTAGTTTGTAGCTAAATTGTTATCCAAGATGATCAACAATTGAGATTTATATGATTATAACTTAAATTAACTATGATTCTATATTATTGACTAGTGACAAACAACGCAAGTAGTAAGCAAAAGAAGATATCAATGAGGAGAAGATAGGGTTGATAGGATAGGTGCAAGATGCATGTTTGGAATTTAACTCTAGATAATTCACTTCTAATGTTCAAGTGAGTCTCTTGAATTCACTTGGATATTAGTTCAATTATTTAGTAGAAACTCCTCTCTTGATTAAGTCTCAACCTCACAATATGAACCAATTTTTAAGTGCCTGAAGATATGCAAGATATCATAGTGGATTGATCTTTAAGAAAACCTCTTTCGATTATCCTCCTAACATAGTTTAGTCAATAATTCAACAAGCCTCTTTCGATTACTAAGAAGAATTAATGACTTCAACCAAAAAGCAACAATATCACAAGTTATGACTCACTCTCTATTATATTAACAAGTGAATAAAGATGCAACAGTTAAAACATCCAAAACGATTCAATAGATAAAACTAGAGTTAATTATACACAAACAAATGTCAATACACCAAATACATCAAACCCTAAAGAGAACTACTCCATAGACATGGAGTAATTCATCATAATTGAGTGTAGAGTATAGAAAAATATAAAACAATCTAAACCCTTGTATTGAATTGGGATTGAATGATGGATTCCTAGTGCTCTTCCTTCTCCAACTTCTCCTTAGCCTCCTTTAAATTATGTCAAAAATCCCAAAAATACCATTTTTTTCATGTATATATACCAAGTAGGGTTGGTCCCAAACACATACACCTTCTCCTACGCGAAAAAGGATACATTTTCAGAATAGGACGTGTGCAGCACACACCTGGAAGTGTGCTTGCGCACTTGGCCGCACACTTTTCACACTATTCTTCCCCATATGCGCGGTCAACGGCGCGACCGTGCACTTTTCACCCTGTTATATTGTGAATTTGAAAAAAACTTAAAACATGAAAGTTTTATACCTTTGAATTAGCTTTCCAACAATATATAGTGGAGCACGAACGGAGTTCTGAGAGAAAAGTTATGTATATTTTACTAGACACTGTGCAATATGCCTACTCGATTCTTCGCTCGTTCTAAACTATCATCCGTTGATCTCCGAACACGATACCGACTTAATTCCTTGGGATTTTACTCAGACTTCAAATCTCTAAATCACTTGAATTCATTTCATAACATTTACATAGCTCGTAATCACTCCTACAAGGCATAAAACACACAATTAGTGTAAAACACTAGCGATTAAAGGTCAAACTCAACTAAAGTGCAGTAAATTGGAATGTAATAATCGACTAAAATATGAGATTATAGCCTACCATTAACACCCCACACTTAAACCATTGCTCGTCCTCGAGCAATCAATCCACACTTTATATAGACACGACCTTACTATGCAACTCTCCTAACTCATCACACCAAGAATATTTAAAATAGACTAAGCACAATAGTGTAACATCTTCAGCTCAAGAATTGAATCACAAGCACCACACAATATTTACAATTTACTCACTTACTCCAACACAGAGTTCAACGACATTACCTTTCCTTCATGAATCACGGGCCCTCACACAATAAAAGAGAGTAGTTACACACACCATAGAATTTAGACCAATCAAGAACTCAAGATAGAAAGAATTCACTCACTCTCAGAAACAACATTCATACGCCACAAAAGATGAACCATAGGCTTGCCCGTAGTGTACTACTCTACTATTGAGCTCATTCAGTCAAGGATCAAGTAGGATTTTTAACTAGTTGTAATGTAGGCTGCGGGACAGGTAGGATACATTTAGATATAAGAGTGACTACACCTCCCTAAGTACTTTAATATATACCCTTTAAGATTCAAAACCCCACACTTATGTCAAACCATAATCCACCTTGACATCAACATGCATTAACTCCCCAAATTATTTAAACACCATTACATCAAGAGTTACCACTTATCAATGAATCTCGTTCACAACAATATAACTATTTTTTTCTTTTCTTGTTAAATTCAAGTGGCTCTTAATTTATCAAAAAAAAGTGCACATTTCTCATTATTTCATTAGTTCCACTCAAACGCCAAATCAACCACCCTACACTTCAACTTTTACAAAGTTCATACAATTTCAAGTGCTCATGAGAGGTAAATGGTTCAAATAGATAGTCAATTCAAACAATTGAGTAATGTTGTAATGTGGTTACCAAAGAAACAAGATTATAGTCTTAAAGGGGGTAAATAAGATACATAATAAGTTGGTGGGTAAAACATATAACTGGCTGAACAAAGAAACGCTTAAATCACTTCCAAGACTCACTAAACTACTAGTTCGCTTTGCAAGCACACGAGGCAAATTCTAGACATCAAATGCAATGCGCAAAATAATACAAAACCTCACAACTACATGGCACATAACTCACTCAAGATCGGACTATCAAGACACTCTAGTCAAAGCAGTTAAGCAATGTTAAGATCATACAATTTAAGGTACTTACACAAGAGTCAAAAACTGAATCTAAGCGTCACAACTAAAGCACTTACTATTATCAAGGCATAACAAAATCAAGAGGCATTGCTTTCATTTCAAACCATAGCACAAAGTTTCCTACTTTGAAAAAAAATAAAAACTAACTATACCCGGTTCAAACAAAATCATTCGAAAAGAACCGCGGTACAAAGAAAAATCAAGGAGGAATTGATACATTACCTACAAAAAAAATCTTTTCTTTTGTCTTTTTCCTTCGACTTTAATCCCTCAAGAAACCCGTCGAATGATATCCATTGTCGGAAAAAGTCAAAAATTTAAAAAACAATTGTTTCTCTATCTCTACTACTCAAACTAACAAAAGAAAACTAAAAATAATGTACATACATATATACATACAACATATCCCCTACCCCACACTTTAAGTTGTGGCATGTCCCCATGACACATAATTATAAAAATCTTAAGGTAAAGAAAACTTCTATGAATTTTCTTCTTTTTCGAGAACTTATGAACTCCACCCCTAATTTTGAATTCGTTCCTCATTTTCGCTCCTTGGGGGTTCTTTATGGAGCTCATTGAGCCTAATTCTTTTAAGGATACCTGCAAGACCCGCTCTTTTCTTTCTTTCTTGTCGTCATCTTGAGCGGTGAATTGCTCGTTCATGATGATCCTTAACTTGTTTGTACATTATTTCGTAGGATTAATCCATACATATTCCTGTAAAGCCCCAAAATAAAAATCCACATGATCAAGGTTAGAATAAGAAAACAAAGAAGAAAGGTCAAGTGAATATTTCTTTGCTATGTCCAAGACTATTTGCTTCTCATTCTCTTCTACTAAATGTTGCAAATGTGGAAAGGTGGATGGGGGTTTGAACTCTTCTTCCGTTGCTTCACACTCAACCACAACCTTATTTTCAATCATCTCAGTTGAATCAAAGTCATCTTGAACAGTGAAAAGCTCTCTATGTGGATGCCCATCCTCCTGGGTAGGCTCATTCTCATAGGTTATCTCTTCTATATATTCACCATCACAATGCAATGAGATTTCTGAAAGTGTAATTATTATTCGACTTTTTTGCATTGTTAGGTTATTCATGGCTTCATCATCTTGTGTAAATCTCTCTACCAACTTAATAATGAACTTATACACAAGCTCTTCCAAACTACCATTCTCCCCTTGTGGCGGTTGTCTCACTTTGCTTCCATTCCAGTTATAATAAGGGTATTCATCCCAACCAAAATCAAGATTGTGCCCATATGAATCATTATACATGTACATACTAGAAACAGAGTGAGATTGTTCAAAATACGAACCATAGGAGGAATATATACCTGCTTGACAGTCAACCCATAGATTATTTCCACTGCATTTAAAACACACAGCATACGGCTAATAATATTCAACTGCTAACTCTTCACTTTTTCCTTAAGCTGGTTGCACTCCATCTTCACAGTATTTAGAGTTCAATATCTACAGTATTTTCTCCAACTTATTAGGAACTACAAAACAAATCTTGAAAAGAAGTTAACTAACAACGAAAATAAAATAGAAAGGGAAAAAGAAAAGAAAAAAAACTAAAACCTAATTCCTGAATTAGCACCACAAACTATTTCAAACATTGTTGATTTCCAATCCCCAACAGCGACACTAAAATTTGACGAGCGCAAAACCAACATATAAATTTAGGCTTGCTAGTAGAATATAATATAATATAATATTATATCCACAGGGATTGGAGTTAAATAATATTATCGTAGTTTGTAGCTAGATTACTATCCAAGATGATCAACAATTGAGGTTTATATGATTAAAACTTAAATTAACTACAATTCTATATTGTTATAGTGACAAACAACGCAAGTAGTAAGCAAAGGAAGATATCAATGGGGAGAAGATAGGGTTGATAGGATAGGTGCAATATACGTGTTCAGGATTTTACTCTAGATAATTCACTTTTAATGTTCAAGTGAGTCTCTCGAATTCACTTGGTTATTAGTTCAATTTTTTAGTAGAATCTCCTCTCTCGAATAAGTCTCAACCTCACAAAATGAACCAATTTTAAGTGCGTGAAGATATGCAAGAATTCGTAGTGGATTGATCTTTAGGAGAACCTGTTTTGATTATCCTCCTAACATAGTTTAGTCAACAATTCAACTAGCCTCTTTCGATTACTAAGAAGAATTAATGACTTCAACCAACTAAATATAAAGCAACAATATCACAATTTATGCCTCTCTCGATTATGATCAGCTCCAACCCTGCACCACTATATAATGGCGAGGAGTGGTCGATGTAGCTTTTACCCAAAAGGTTGGGATCGATATCCACAGGGAGTTACTATTGGTTGGGAGTTGGGTTTCTACCTAATCTATCTGCGCGTATTGTTTTTAATTACACTTCTAACCATGAGTGGATTTGATTCTATTATAATTGTATTGCTATTAATTGCTGAAAATAATCTAAGTATAATGTTTTTGTAGGAGTTTTCTCAATTGATAAAAATCACTAGGGAAGTGACTGATACCTAGGCTAGTATCTAATGGGGTCTAGAATTTAGGGCAAGACTGTTGTATCTAGGATCGTGATATAACCTCATACTTAATTACTCACTTTATACCTCTCAGTAGTTTGAGTGACTTAATTGGCTTTCTCAAGCATAATTGGGTGTTTAGATAGTGCAAGTGAAATTGACTCAAGTCGGGTATTACTATCTCTAGGTTTAACCCTTTAATTGGGCTATCAGTCTCTTGAATTCACCCCAATTCCTTGTTAGCCTATTTTACCTAGACTTGGGCCCTCTTTCTCAAGAAGAGCCCTAGTCAAAAAGGCATGAATCAGTGTTTGCAACCACCAATTCAACAGATAAAGCATGAAACAAGCTAAATAGCACTAACCCATAAACAAATTAGCCCTAAAATTGACGACCCATTAAATACCCAGACTAGGGTTGGGTCACAACCCTAGCTAATACGTCTAGCTACTCATAATTAAGGTAGAAATCAAAGATGGAGATGAAATATAAGCCATAAAAGTTAATTACAAGAATAAAATCTAAAGTTATAAGCTAAAGCTACTCTAAAATTACTCAAAGTGGTAAAATGTTGCTGCTCACGAGCTCCCTAATACAAAACTTGACCTAAAAATGTGAAAAAGAACTATTTATACACAACTGAAATTACTGGACAAAAATACCCCTATGGAGGTTCCGCTGTCAGCATAAAATAGGGCACGTCCGCGTTTAGTCATCCACATCCGCAAAATAAGGAGCGTCGGTCCGCATTTTTATTTTACTTGGATCTGGGCTGGAGTTTGTTTTATGGACCGCGTAAATACAGTCGTGTCCGCGTTGGCTTCAATCACGGCCGCGTAAAATGTTCGCGGACTGTGTTCTGCAATTTAACTTCACTTGCAACTCTCTACACCCTACTCTCGCTCCCAGTGTCAGGTGGCTTCGCGATCGCGTAAAAATGACGCGGACCGCGTTCTTTTCTTGGCCCAAGATTGCAAGGTCTCTGATTCTTGATCTTCCGCTCTCAGCACAATTTCACTTGCAGCCGCGCCAATGATTTTGCGGCCGCACTTTTGTATCGCGGTCAGCGGCAGTTTTAGCACTTGGCTGCAGCTTCTCTGAACATCACTTCATTGTAGCATATGTTTAATCGCCTCAGCGGAGGATTTTACGCGACCGCGTAATAATAGCGTTGATGTGCTCCAGTTCCATTCTTTGGGCTTGTGCAAGTTCGAATCCTTTATGAGTTCATTTAGGCTTCTTTGCTTCATTTTGACCAAAACCTGCAAATAAACACCTTAAGTTAGTTTTCGGGAATACCTTAACGCATTTTTTATCCAAAACCTAAGCAAAATAGAGCAAGTAGTAGGCTAAAATCCGTAGTTATCAGATTGCATTAACAAGTGAATAAAGATGCAACAGTTAAAACAACCAAAATAATTCAATACATAAAACTAGAGTTAATTATCCACAAACAAATATCAATACACCAGATCCATCAAACCCTAAATAGAATTACTCTATAGACATGGAGTAATTCATCACAATTAAGTGTAAAGTAAAGAAAAATATAAAACAATCCAAACTCTTGTCTTGAGTTGGGATTGAATGATGGATTCCTTGTGCCCTTCCTTCTCCAACTTCTCCTTAAGCCTCCTTAGGTTTTAATTATATCAAAAATCTCAAAAATACCATTTTTCCATCTATATATTCCAAGTAGGTCGGTCCCAAACTCATGCACCTTCCCCTATGTGAAAAAGGACATTTTTCCCGAATAGGACGTGCGCGGTCGCGCACCTGGAAGTGTGGCCGCGCTCTTGCCCGCGCACTTTTCACACTGTTCTGCCCTATATGCACGGTCAGTGCGCGGCTGCGCCCTTTTCATCTTCTTCTGTTGGGAATTTGAAAAACATAAAACATGAAAGATGTATCCCTTTGAATTATGTTTCCAACAATATATTGTGGATCCCAAACAGAGTTTCGAACGAAAAGTTATGTGCATTTTACTGGACACTGCATAATATGCTTGCTCGATTCTTCGTTCGTTCTAAACTACCATCTATTGATCCCTGAACACGATCCCGACTTAATTCCTTGGGCTTTTACTCAGACTTCAAAGCTCCAAATCACTTGATTTCATTCCATAACATTTACATAGCTCGAAATCACTCCTACAAGGCATAAAACACACAATTAGTGCAAAACACTAGCGATTAAAGCTCAAACTCAGCTAAAGTGCAGTAAATTGAAAAGTAATAATCAACTGAAACATGATATTATAGCCTACCATTAGTACAAATAATGTAATTGTACATTCAAATAAATACTATATAATAGATATAAATTGTCAATAACTATCATAATTGTGTAACGACCCGGTCGGTCGTTTCGAGAGTTATAGCCTCATTTCCCCTATTTCTGCTTCTTTTGTGCTTTACAATTGTATTATATCTTACCGGATTGGTTGGTTCGGGTCCGGAGTGGTTTCGGAGTGAATTGAGACACTTAGTCTCTTAATTAGAAGCTTAAGTTGAAAAAGTCAATCAGATGTTGACTTGTGGCTAAACGACCTCAGATTTGAATTTTGATATCAGGGTCGGATTTGATTTCCGGAAGTTAGAGTAGGTTTGTGGTGTCTTGTGTACAAAATTTGAGGTTAATCAGATGTGATTTGATAGGTTTCGGCGTCGTTCGCGTAATTCTAAAGTTTAGAAGTTCTTAGGCGTGAATCAGGGAGTAATTCGGTGTTTTGATGTTATTTTGAGTTATTTGAAGGTTCGACTAAGTTTGTAGGGGGTTATATGACTTGTTGGTAGGTTTGGTTGAGGTCTCGAGGGCCTCGGATGAGTTTCGGGTGGTTAACAGATCATTTTTGGCCTTTGGAAGATGGCTGATAGCTGATGGTATTTTTCTTCTAGTTTCCTTATACGCGATCGCATAAGTTCATCCGCGATCGCGTAAGCTAATTCGGGACATAGATAATTTCATTCTATGCGGTCGCAGAGTAACGGACGCGATCGCGTGGCTGAGGACGCGTTCGCGTTGAAGGATTTAAGTAGTAAAGAAGGGGAGGAAATTGCTCTATGCGATCACATGGGGCTGGACGCGTTCGCGTAGGTTTGAGAGGCATTGATCCGCGATCGCTTGGGTGATTCCGCGTTCGCGTAGGGTAAAAAGTGTGGGCAATCTGCTTTGTGCTTCGCAATCGCGAGGTCATTTCCGCGATCGCGGTGAAGGATAACGGGCAGCAGATTTAAATGTTCAAAACGAGGGTTTGAGTTCATAACATAAAAAATTGATTTGGGAGCTCAGTGGGAGACGATTTTTGAAGAGATTTTAACGTGGGTGTTTGGGGTAAGTGATTCTCACTTGGTTCTGACTAAATTTCGTGATTATAACCTTAATTTCATCATTTAATTTGTGATTTGGGATGGAAAATTGGGAAAAAAGAGGAAGAACCCTTGAGTTAGGTTTTTGAGGTTTTGAATGAGGTTTTGTTATCGGATTTAAGTAAATTTGGTATGGTTAGACTCGCAAGTGAATGGGATTTTGGATTTTGTGATTTTTGTCGGATTTTGAGACGTGGGTTCGGGGGACGAGTTCGGGCCAATTTCAGATTTTTGGCTATAATTTAGTACTTCTCTTGTGGATTTGATCTCTTTAGCCTAAATTGATTGTGTTGTACTACTTGTAGCTATATTTGAGACGTTTGGAGGCCGAAGTGAGAGGCAAAGGCATCGCGGGTAGATATTTGCTTGGTTTGAGGTAAGTAACGCTTTCAAACTTGGCCTGAGGGTTCGAAACCCCAAATTGACTGTTAAGTGATTGGTATTGAGGTGACGCGCACACCAAGTGACGGGCGTGTAGGCGTGCACCGTGAGGATTGTGAACTGGTTGGCTCCATGGCATCGTATCGTGACTCTATCTCGTTGTTGTTCATATTTTCACTATGTGATAAAGTAGTTGAACGGTCGATCACGTTAAAAATCATGTTTAGGCTATTGCCAGTATTGTGGAGACCCAAGTGGTCGTTTCTTGTTGTCACTTTACTGTTTTAATGATATTTTATACTCAGTCATGTACATGTATTTTTATGTCATATACCAATCTCAGATGCTATTGATTGCATCATCATTTTTACTGTTTCGAGCTAGTATTTATGATATTTCAGCCCATGAGTGAGATTGGAGAGGTTGATGATTGAGTGAGACCGAGAGCTGATTGTGAGTGACATATATGGGATCGGGCTGCACGTCGCAGCGGATATATTGATGTTATGATTGCGCTTGGGCTGTAGGAGCCCCTCCGGAGTTTGTAACACACCCCGAGTGAGCGCGGTTGATATGATTGAGGGATGGATCTTCCCTAGATATGGATCTTGTTCGAATTACTTGTTACTTGGAGATGGATCTTCTCCATAGGGCTGGATTGACCTTATTCCTCGGTACTAGGCGACCTATGGTCAACGTTGTATATATTCCTGGATGGATCTTTCCTGGGTCGTATGAGCCATATACAGTACTGAGTGGTTGAGATATCGAGGGTGAGGGCATTAAGGCTGAAATCATGGTGCATCACTTACAGTATGTGCATTGGCATGTAGTGGCAGTAGATTCATATCCATTACACTGTACGGATATGCTTTATTTCCCGGTTATGTATTGCCTAATTGTTTTAAGAGCATGTTTACATTTTTGCACATTTATTTCATGTTATTTGAACCGGTTGAGTTCGTCATTATCTTCAGTCCATAGTTTAGACTTGTTACTTAATGAGTTGGTGCACTAACGTTACTCCCTGCGCCTTGTGTGCAGATTCAGGCATTTCTGGTCACGGCGGCGGCTGCTGATTTAGGCGTTGGAGTCGGGGAATATCGAGGTAGTTGCACGATGTTCGCGGACCTTGATTTCCCTTCCCTAGTTTATCTGCATTTTGAGTTTATTTCTCTAGATACTGTTGTGGACTATGTTCCAGTTATTAGACGCTCATGTACTCAGTGATGCTCCGATTTTTGGGATGGTTGTTTTGTATTTTGGATAAATTCTGTTGTCAAAAAGACTTCTATTTAAATGTTAAATCTTTCCGCTGTTATTTCAAAAGGTGTTTTTACTGTATTGAAAAGGAAATATTGAATTTAGGCTTGCCTAGTTCCACGTTAGGCGCCATCACAATAGGTTAGGTTTTGGGTCATAACATATTGTAACTTTTAACACAGTATTAAATTCTATAAAATCTTTCATATATACATTTTACTACATCACTACGTAGTAAAATGCACGATACACCTTATATATACAAAATTTATACATCGTAGAACAGTCTATACACTTTGGATACACAAAAGCGCTCGGGATACATTAATGACATATTATGGATATATTGCAAGATGCACGATACACTCTATATATAAATTTTATGCAATGTATATACTAAATAGATTGTCACTATACAAAAAATTATACTAAAATAGACTGTCACTATATAATTTATATACAATAGACTGCCACTATACAAAATATATATAAAATAGACCATCACTATACAAAAATATACTAAATAGATTGCCACTATACAATTTATATACACTAGACTGTCACTATACAANATATATATATATATATATATATATATATATATATATATATATATATATATATATATATATATATATATATATATATATATATAATAGACTGTCACTATACAAAAAATTATACAAAATAGACTGTCACTATACAAAAAATATACAAAATAGATATTTCGGGCTATTAGATGTATATGTTTGGGCCGAAGGGCCATTTCGTGTTAGTGGAAAAAAATATGGGCTATTAAAATTGTCAGGGGCTATAGTAGGTAGTTTTCTCTTGTTTTTAGAGATTCAAAATAGGTTTAGCTTACTCGATTTACAATGTAGTTGGGTCAGACTAAATGGTGCATCGAACTATTGGGTTACACATGTACGTTGAGTCGTTCTTGCTCGTATGATTGGGTGGAAATGACATTTGTTAGCCACTTTTAAACATGTTATTTAAAATATATTTATAATTTATATTTTAATTAAAGATTAGTCAATTTTCTCAAACTTCAGGACACAAAGTCCTAGAGTTTAAACCTCAAAATTCAAATTTCAGGATATTGTGTCCTAAAGTTTGAAAATTATATCAAGAAGTAATTAGTAGCTCAAAAATTCAGGACACTACAACAACAACATACCCAATATTATCCCACATCACGGGGTCCTAAACTTCAAATTCATGATACTTAATCCTGATGTTTAGGTGAATTACTAATGTTTAAATACATTGTAAGTTGTATATATATTTTAAATAGCGAACTTAAAGCAGCTATTGTTGCACTTCACCCTAGGATTGAACGCGACTAAACTTGAGTTGTTGACGGGCTAGGCCCAACCCAAATTTAGCATGTACCGTAGTCAAAATAGTATGTGCTGGTTAGTTTTTAAAATAATAATTGAAAAATAGCCAATGCTTATATAATTAAGAATATCACTATTAAAACATGTTAGTGTATGTATCTCTTTACCATATTACCCTAGGATTTATTATATACTACCCTCCTAAGTAAGGGTAATCTTGTCCTCTGTACTTATTTACTTTGCTATAAATATAATGGTATAACCCGATGGCACAACTATGGGGCATTATTCTATCATGGTATCAGAAGCCTTAAAGATCCTACCCTAAACCCACCTAACTATTACTAATCAAGTTGCGACGGCAAATTGTTTTTTAGCGACAATAATTTGGTTTTGCATTCTCTATTCTTCCTTCACCTTTATTCCTTTGTCTGATGTTTCCTATCAAGTTGCTAACTTAAATTCTTCCTTTTTGCATTATTTTATGAGTATAATTCTTTCTACCTTTCTGGTTCTTTGCGCTAATTATATAATATCATAATTCTTCCCCTCAATTATCTAAATTGTCTCCGTTAACCTTGCTTTTATTATTTTTCCAGCAGATTCTAATCAAATATATCACACATCTTCCCTTGTTTGTCTTTATATAAATTATTTCACATGGCTGGTACTGCTTTTTTGGTGCATATTAAAACTCTTGTTCCTGAAATTTTATATCAAACTAATTATCTTAAATTGGTACATCTTATTCAATATGTTATTGAGATGTATGATTTGTTTTGACATAATGATGGTTCTGCACCGCCTCTTGCTGAATTTATTGTCTCTTCTGATGGTACTTTTAAGTCAGTCAGCCCGACCTTTGTTACGTGGAAAAAGCAAGACCGCCTTCTTCTTACTTGGATTCAGGCGATTATTCACATTGATTTTATTCCTCTATTATATCTTTGTTCTACTGTTTCTGATGCTTGGTCTACTTTAAAAGATTCACTTTCTCCATCTATCCACATCAAGAGAAATTCAATACGAACATCAACTACATACTATTAAAAAAGCAGATCTCTCTACAGATGCTTATATGTCTAAGATTCAAGAACTGGTTGATTGCCTCCACTCTATTGGTCGTAGTGTTAATGACATGTGCTCTTAATGGACTTCCGATTTCTTATGACTCTTTTGTGATCATGGCCTCACACATGCGTCCTACTCCTCGATTTTTTGAGCTATGGACGATGCTCCTTACTCATGAGGCTCGTACACCACCTCTCCTGATCCGGTATCACCTCCTACAACTTTGGTTGCTACTACGGCTGATCCTCGTTCCCCTGCTTCATATGGACATCGTGGAGGTGGTGGTAGTGGTCGAGGTTGTAACCATGGCCTGATTCTGATCGTGGCACTATTTCACAGTTTTATTATAGCCATCCACTTTCTGGAGTTCCTCGTGGTGGTCCTTTCCAGCATTCTACCTCTGCTCGTGGTATCTTGGCTCCCTCGCCTTATCATTTGCCTGCATTTTTGGCTCCTACTTCCGTTTCTACTACTGTGGTTTGTCAAATTTATGATCTTTCTGGTCACACGACACTTGCTTGTCCTCAACGCCATAACCATGCTTATACTTCTCCTAGTCTTCAAGAAAATATGGCAGCACTCTCATTGTAGTCTCCACCGGACAAGGATTGCTACTTGGATCCTAGAGCAACCACACATATGACTTATGATTCGGGTAATTTCTGAGATAAAATTTAGATAAAATTACCCTTAGTTCAATAATCCTAATTTTGATTAGAATTGAGTTTTTTTTTTTTAAAATCTCTCCTAATTTGATGTTCAATTTACTTTATTTGTAGCTGACGTTCCACTAATATGAATTCATATATTGAAGTGTCTAATCTGCTAATTAAAGTAACCATTAAATGTATGATCCTATAAAACTTTGTAACAGAAATTGATTACGATGATAAATGAAACTTGTATGCTCACTAATCAATAGCACAACAACAACGTACTCAGTATTATCCTACACCGTAGGTATTCATCAATAGCACAACCACCCTTATTCCAGGGGATTAATTGATACTTATTGAAAAGAAATTACACTATATAAATATGTAAATTTTTATACCCCCTCGGTTAACTTTCACTTGTCACTTTTAGCATATCAAGAGAATACAATTTTTTTCCTATTATACCCATAATATTAATTATTCATTTTAAATTATTTTTTCTTAAAATTAGTAAAAATATACATCAATTAATATAGATATCATGATAAATTTTTATTTATTACTATTTTTTAAGAGGTGTGCAAAGTCAATAATGAATAATAAAAAATAAACGGAATCAATTTCTTAGTGAAATAGATAGACATAAATATTATGTTGGATAACCCTGAGGGGTAGCTCAAGTGGCAAAGGGCTGAGGACAAAGTCCTTCGGGTCGTCAGTTCGAGCCCGGACCATTGGAGGCATTACAAATCGGTCGCGTCTCCGGGGTCCCGTGGAACTAACCGTGCATGCGTCTTGAAACAGTAGGACCCGACGGATATAACTAGTCGGGTTCGCAAATCGATGCTCGGAAACCGCGAAAAAAAAAAAAGAAATTATGTTGGATGTGATAATTGTGCATGGTGATGACCCACAAAAGCAATCACATCCATAGATCACTGCAACATATTGCCTCAACTAATAACCAATCACGTCCAGAGATCATGCCTACTTTTTCAATAAAAATTTTAGTTTTCAGCAATCCAAAATCGTTGTAAATTTCTGCAAGTGACACCAAATCCTACACCAACACGTGGCTGCAAATGGACGCTTTCTCGTGCTCTGCGTCGTAAAAAAAAAAAATAAAGAGGCTCACTTTCGTCATACTGACGCCAACCCAAACCACCAATCCACGAACTCCGAAACAAGGATACCTTTGTCATTTCATACTTTCACCTGTTTTTTCACAAATAAACAGAAATAACTACTCCCTTCTTCTCTCAAGTTATAGCACACAAATACCCATCCTGCACAATTACTCTTTCTATGCAAGTCAAACAATTACTGATATATTGACAGTTTTCAAAATTATAAAAATGTAGTTATATACTCTAAGATGAGAATTAATGTTTGAATTTGGAGCCAAAATCACGTATATTAGCTCTCGTACTCAAGCTTTGTATTTTGATAAATAAAGGTGGTCGTGCACCTAAATTATTTCACTAAGTATTTGCTACCTTCTTATGATATATATATATATATATATATATATATATATATATATCGAATAACTCGACTCACATTTGGACAAATAAAATAAAAATTACTTACTTTCTCCGTATCAAATTAGATGAGGTACTTTTTTTGTTTGTTTGTTCAAAAATAAATGACATGTTTCTAAATTTGGAAATAATTCAACTTTAAACTATTTATTTTATCTATTTTACCTTAAATGAGAAGTTTTTATAATCACACAACTGTCATGACCCATAAAGCTTTTACCCATAAGCTTTTAAGACTATAAGTCCAAAAATTTTTTTTCCCTTAAATTTTGTGCCGAGTCAGACTACCTCATCTAAATTAAAACGGGGAGAATAATATTTTTGTCTATACTGCTCTTATTCAAGCTTTATCAAATTTTTATTGGAAAAAGTATTTAAGTGGGCGTTTGGACATAAGAATTGTAAAAATCCGAAAAAAGTGAAAAAAATTTTCAAGTGAAAATGGTGTTTGAAAGTTAGAGTTGTATTTTGACATGAATACAATTTTGTGATGTTTTGAATTTTTGTGAGTGATTTGAAGTGAAAATTTTGAAAAACAACATTTTGGAGTTTTTCAAATTTTCGAAAAAATTCTAAATTCATCTTCAAATTAAAATTGAAGATTTCATGGCCAAACACCGATTTCGAAAAAAATGATGTTTTTTGAAAAATAGTGAAAATTTTTGTATGGCCAAACGGCCAATAGAAAATGAGACTCTCCATAGTCACTTAGGGATTGTTTGGTAGGATGTATTAGGAAAATAATATATGTATTAATTTTAATATTATTAATTTTTTATTTGATAACAGTATTTTTCAATATATATCAATGTTAGTTATACACCATAGTTAGTGCTCTTCATATACATAGCAAAATATAATATTAACAGTACCATGGTTTTTAATACATGATAACTATGTATAAAGATAAAATTATTTTTCAATTACAGAGCTAATAAATAGAGAAGATATTTTTATAAACAACTATATTTAAAAAAAATTATGCAATATAATATTACTAATACTTATTCGGTATTATTGTGTACACCCTTACGAAACGACCCCTTAGTGCCAATAATTGGAGAACTGTGTAGGTAGCTTTTCTTAAGTTTATTATTATTATTATTATTATTATTACTACCAACAAAAAGAAAGTTAAAAATAAAAAGAAAGAGATAGTAAAATATTATATCTGCGTGTGTATTCTGGAAGGCCAAAGAAGAAGTAGCTGAAAAAACAAAAATAAAGAAAGAAGAAAAAGTAGCTCAGTTCACGAGCTCCTCTGTTCTTTCTCTATAAAAAACACACACACACACACACTTGAGAAGTGGAATTAACACGTCTGCTAAATCAAAACGCTAAAGAGAAGTGGAATCTGATCATTTACTTCGCTGTAGTAAGTACAGATTTCACGGGATTTGAGCTCATCCATCATCACTTGTTGTTGTTGCCGTCCCTGTCTTTCTTCAACTACCAACTATACTCAATCTTGTGATTCATCTTCCTCCACGTAGGTAGCATTTCCAGTTCTATAATTTTTGTTGGTGGGTTCTTTTTCGTTTGATTTAAGATTAGGGTTTTATTTTCTTTGGCGATTGTGGGGTTTTAGTTAATAAAATGGCAGAGGTAGCTTAGTTTGTTGAAGTTAAAAAGGAGAGCTTTATGGATCGGGTGGCAATGACAGTAGGAGCAGGGATGGACGTGCCGATCATGCACGATAGTGATAGATACGAGCTAGTAAAGGATATTGGTTCTGGGAATTTTGGAGTGGCAAGGCTTATGAGGGACAGGCAAACTAATGAGCTTGTTGCTGTTAAGTATATCGAGAGAGGTGAGAAGGTTAGTCTTTCACTTCCATTTTTTTTTTTAAAACTTGAAATTTCATTTTTATGTATTTTGAAAATTCTGGTTTTGGCGCTAAAAGAATTGCTAAAATTTGTGATTTACTAGTAGTAGTAGGTTTTGTAATTTGCTTTATGCTACTTTCAAGTTAAATTATTTCATGGGTGTTTAAAATGTATTGCTTGTTTAAAATTTTTAGTTTTTGCATCCTTTTGAAGTGGGTTGCATCAAGTATAGCGCGGAATATTATATGAGATTCATATAGTTGGTGCTAACTAGTTTTAGATTGTGGTGTAGTTGATTGATTGATGTTTAGCTTTTGCATCAAGATTTGTGAATTTAAATGAAGTTAGATAACGGGTGTATGTGAGATGTAGAGATATTTACCTTTTCCCATTGTAGTTTAAAGAAGATCAAACTCTCAGTTTATTCATTTTTCACGCAAAATCTTGTGATTGTGTTTCACTTAACTTAAACATTATCAGTTACTAAAGAAACAACCAATGGAAAAAGGGGCTAATCGACTTTACACACTTTCTGTCGCTTTTCTTTTTCGGATTTGTGGGAACTCAATATATCTGTGTTTGTTTTTCTGCCATTTACGTTTACTTTTTCATCTAGTTATTTATTGATGTGTACCATATACGCATTGCAGATTGATGAAAATGTTAAGAGAGAAATCATCAACCATAGATCATTGAGGCACCCTAACATAGTCAGATTCAAAGAGGTAATATTCATCTCAAAACTGTCTCTCAATAATGGCTTAGGTGTTGAAATTTGAATTATTCTTGCTTATAGCTAACCATGGGAAATTTTGAATTTCAGGTCATACTGACACCAACTCATTTGGCTATAGTGATGGAATACGCATCTGGAGGAGAACTGTTTGAGCGCATATGCAATGCAGGCCGTTTCAGCGAGGATGAGGTATATATTTTAAAAGATTGTTGTGGTTTTCACTTTATCCTGAATATATTTATAGGCTATTAGTTGTAAATTTCAGGCACGGTTTTTCTTCCAACAACTCATATCAGGGGTCAGCTACTGTCACGCCATGGTACTTCGCCATTCTCTGCCTTCAATGTGCATTGACAATCTAGAATTAGTTATTTAAAAAAAAAGTGAATTGACGATCTATTGAGTTTATGAATATTTTAATGATTTGTTTGCAATTGGTTGTTTATGAAGCAAGTATGCCACAGAGACTTGAAACTGGAGAATACATTATTGGATGGCAGCCCTGCACCAAGGCTAAAAATTTGTGATTTTGGATATTCTAAGGTATCCATTGTTTTTTCTCTAATATTCTCTTAGACAATTGTGCCACAAGGCGACCTCCCCCTTCTGAAAGAAAAAAGAAGCACAACTTTTCGAGTATTTCAATAAAACCAGTCCAAATAGGCGAAAAGTATAGTGAGGATTCATACTACGCACTAAACGAGCTTGGCATTTTGGTATAGGTTTTTTTTTCCTTGACTGACTAGGTGGGATTGAGGCATTTTTATATGTGCTGCTATACCTCAATCCCATGAAGTATTTGCTACTTTTCTTCTCTCCCTGGCGTCACTTCTATTCTTATGTCCTTCATGTCTTATTGACCATCATTTTGACTGACGTTGTTTGCAGTCCTCGGTGTTGCATTCACAACCAAAGTCAACTGTTGGTACACCTGCATATATTGCTCCTGAAGTGTTATTGAAGAAAGAATATGATGGGAAGGTAAATCTTTTTCCATTTAATTTTTCAGAGCCGATGGTTGCTTGTGTTACAGTTTGGTCAAGTGGTGTGGTTGGCTGATGAAGCGCTGCTAAGCTCGTCTTCCTGAAAGCAATTTTTTAATTGTATATTTTGCCTACTCTCCTTGATGAAGATCATAAATAAGTTTTTATGTCTGATCACTGCTATGGAAGATTTGATAAATTAGGAATGACAATGGGTGGTGACCATTCCTTGTCCTCATCCCCTGCATTGATGTCTATAACCAGTGCTCCAATTTCAATTCTGGTTCCCTTTTTCTCTATGTTAAGTTTGAAGACATTAACTGTACGTGCCATCAAGAGAGTGTGGCACAAGAATGGCCTCAAAGCTGGATTGTTTTAATGATTTTCTGCCCCTGCAACAATTGTGAGACCTTACTGGCAGATATTTTTGGTGGAAAAACAACTGTGTATAAATTTATTAGTAACTTGCAGTTGAAAAACTAATTTGAAAACCCTATTTTTTGTTTCTAATGCATACAATGTCAAAAAAAATATGCTCGAGTTCTATGCAGAATTAAAATAGCTTTTAGAGAAGGCTGTTGTGTTGACAAAGAACCACAATTGAAAATTTTGAGATGTGGATCGTCAGTGTGTTACAATGCTCGGAAGTTGGTTTAAGAAACTTGGTGGTGTGTGAGGACTTTTCAACTTATGCAGGACTTTCTATCTTAATCCATTAGAAAGGCCGTAAAACTCTATTCCGTAACATTTGTCAAATGTCAAATGCATCGTCAACAATTGGAATAAACCCACTTCTACTTTTCGTCAACTAGTGGAAAATGTAACCATTTTTAAAATTCATCCTGTCTCATTTAAGGAAAAGAAATGAAAAGAAAATTATGTAGCAGCTTAGAACTGTATTTTAAATGCTTATTAGAGGTGCTTACTTTTCACTGCTCAAATATTTTTGACTTTAGGAATGCATTTTGCAATACAAGTGTTCTTGATACCGTTTGGCATCAAGTGAGATCTAAGTAGTCATTGCAGAATTAGATTTTTTGCAAATGTAACTCCACTTTGCAGTGAATGCATTAAGTTCCAGAAGTCCTTGTAAATATAAGCGGAAAATAGCTGGTTTGTTGTTAAAGTTCAGGTCAATCAATTATAACCGTATTTAATTACGTCAGCCTTATAACCTTATTTGATGTTCCTCTTTTACCGGAGAAGTATGGGTCATTCTTTCAAAATATACCTTCACCATGTTGTATCAAGTATATTGTTTATTTTCATTTCTAAACAGTGCCTTAGCCATTTTACTTGTACTAATAACAGCTTAACAATGTTTTCTTAAAATATTTTCCCAAGCATTATTTGAAGGTACCAGAAAAATTTCCATCTTGTTATGGTTGTGTGCCTGATGTTTTAGATGTTTTCTTCATTATCTCAAAATATTGCAGATTGCAGATGTCTGGTCTTGTGGGGTGACTTTGTATGTTATGCTGGTCGGAGCATACCCTTTTGAAGACCCAGAGGAGCCTAAAAATTTTCGCAAGACAATACAGGTAACTTCTTATGCTCTATTGTTACTGCAAAATCCTCTTTGTTAGTCTTATTGACTCATAGCATTTTCTGTTTCACAGCGAATCTTGAATGTACAGTATTCAATTCCAGATTATGTACATATCTCTCCAGAATGTCGTCATTTAATATCAAGGATTTTTGTTGCTGATCCAGCAAAGGTAATCTTATCCAAAAATAATTTGAAATCAGTATCCAGATTTTCTTCCCTCATGTCTCAATATATAATTTGAAGGTTCTTCTAGTAATTGTGACTGTGGTGTTGTAACACTTCTGTGCATTACTCATCATTGTTTGCACTTTAATGCTCTCTATCGGGAAAATCGTGTACTCAGGTCCCTGTGTATCAGTACTCTGTGGTTTCTTCATATTGCTAAATTGTCTTTCCTTATGCCCAACTCCTTTATTTTATTCTTATGTGAAGGTCGGTTCTTTTGTTTGTTGAGTTGCCTGGTGAAGGAAATAGTACACTTGCGATGTTTTGATATTTAGTATTTTTAATCTTCCTTTCCAATTAGCATATATTTAATTTTGATTTTATGATGCTACCGTTTTGCATTGCAACAGAGGATAACGATCCCTGAGATCAAGAACCATGAGTGGTTCTTGCGGAACCTTCCTGCAGATCTCATGGATGATAATATGACAAACAATCAGTTTGAGGAGCCAGATCAACGTATGCAGAGGATTGATGAAATCATGCAGATAATAACTGAGGCCACCATTCCTGCTGCTGGGACCAACAGCCTTAATCATTACCTTACTGGTAGCTTGGACATTGATGATGAGATGGAAGAAGACTTGGAGAGTGATCCTGACCTTGATATCGATAGCAGCGGAGAGATTGTCTATGCAATGTAAATCATATTAAGTTGATGGATCAAACTAAACCAGCTGAGTGTTTGTAGTTCTTAACTATCTGGTCTGCCTTTTGGCATCCACTGGTTGTTTATGAAATGCAGTTCACAGCAATTCAGGCTTTCCTCTCTGTTATCTCCGAATGGCTGTATTGCTGTTGTTGTATTGCTCGATTTCCCTTTTAAATCTGTGTACTTGTAAACTGCCATGTAACATTGCTATTATTTCATAGTAATGTTTACTCTGTAGCTGTGTATGGTTGTGTTACTACTTACTAAGGTAGTAGTTTTAGTGGTATCGCCCGAAATTTATGCAGGTGGCACTCTTCTGCTAAATGGTTTTTTGCTTTATTAGGTATGGTTCATTGCTCTTAAAGCTAACTCTTGTCCTGAAATTGAGCAGATTCTTCCATCTAGAGTGCATAGCAGGGAAAAGTAGGGGAAGCGAGCAGGTTTAATAAGTTTGCCTTTTTTCAGATAGGCAAGGTTATATTGAAGTGTTTGTTTAGAAGGTTTGCATTGGCAAGTGATTGAGGGAATGTAAATTGAATCGATCACTCTCCATATGATCCATATTTCCTGGCCTCTATGTCACACTCCCTTCCTTCCTTTGAACTTGAACAGGTCGGGGTTGCACCTCCCATGCATCACCTATCGTTGAATTGTAATCTCCAAATAGGGATTAATTATGTGTAAAAAATAATTTGAATAAAACAAAATTATAGGTAAACTGTATAAGGTGAAGAAAAAAGAGGAAGAAAGAAATAAAGCCAATTAATCAATTTTGTGAAAAGGAAAAGAAAGAGTAAAGTGGAAAAGATCAATCTAAAGGCAAATTTGAAATTATTTGGTAAAAGTTACCGGTGTATTGCGATAAGAAGAAAAGAGCATCTATAGTTTAAAGTTAAATATGCGAGTTTGTTCTCCAAGATAAAATGGAAGACAGAAAATCATTGGTTTTCCTCTCTTCTTTTCTCTTTTTGTTGGTGATGAAAATGGCAACAATGGAGTTTTAACAGAGGAGGCTCTCGAAGTCTCTAAGGAAGGAAAGGGGTTAGGTTAGAGTCTGTCTGAAGATGCTTATGTCTGAACGATACAACATATGGGTTGGAAAGATTGGGCTCCAGCCAATTCATTCTGTTTTAGGCCTTTTTCATCTTGGGACTATGAGAAAGCCATGGAAAGAAGTTATCAGATTTAGGTTGTAATTATTGTTTTGCTTATTTGTACTTATCCTTCAGTTTGTTATAACTTAGCTAATAAACTAGGAACACGTAGCATAGGCCGTTATTTTTTAAGATTCCATTCTTGTTGTGTATAAACAATAGTTTGTACAGTACTTTTTCATTCAAGAAATACAGAAAAGAGAATTCTCTTGATCTATCTTCTTCCTATTTTGTCATGGTATCAGCGCAGTGCTGATCTTCTTCAAGTCACATTTTTTAAATTCAAATCCATCTTCTTCTTCTCATTTACAATGAGAACAAATTAACAAACCATTGATACACTTATCTCTTCTCCGCCTGTTCCAGCAACTTCTGTATCTGCTGGTTCTTCAGACTACCCAGGAATGAACCCGGTCTCCTCAGTGGCAGAGGTTATGGTGGGTGGAGGAGAGCCGTAGTCATATCTTTATCTGCAAGGAACAAGCTAGGGTTCAGTGATGGAACCCTAACTGTTCCAGATGCAGAATCTGGCCTTCAAAGAGCGTGGGCAAGATGCAACGACATGGTCCTTTCTTGGCTCCTCAACTCACTTTTCAAAGAAATTGCTGAGAGTGTCTTGTACTCACAGAGTGCAAAAGATCTGTGGCATGACCTGGAAGATAGGTTTGGTCAGGCAAGTGGAGCAAAGTTGTTCCAGCTACAAAATAAACTAAGTGCTGTGGTGCAAGGTAACTCGAGTGTTTCAACCTATTTCACTAAGATGAAAGGATTATGGGATGAGCTAGATGCACTTAATACCTTTTCTGCGTGTGTGTATGAGAGTGTGATTGTGGGGATAAGGCAAACAGTATCAAGGCTCATCAAGATGAGAGACTCTTGCAATTCATGATGTACCTGCCTACCCAGGGGAATCTGGTTCCTTCATGGTAACTAATCAAGCAGCTGGGAAAAAAATATAGTAATTCCAAAGGACAAAAGGGGTCCTATGATGCAAAGAATAGTTCAGGGATTTGTGCTTACTGTAAGAAGCCAGGACATATCATTGATAAGTGCTATAGGATCCATGGCTTTCCCACAGATTTCAATTCACAAAGCCAAATAAATTTCAGGGACCAGTCCAGGCAAACAATGTTCTAACCTCAATTGAAGAAGGAGAGCAGGGATTTGGAATCTCAAAAGGAAAATCACTTACCCAGGAGAATGTAGCTCAGCTACTTCAGCTTCTTCAATAGTTGAAGATGAGACAGCAAGGAAGCAATACTTCTGATGGTACTGCAAATGCAAACTGTGCTGGTATACCCAAATTCTATAAATCACATGCATGTTTTTTTCAATTCAACAGTCATTCATGGATACTAGATAGTGGTGCTTCAGAACATATGTCTTATAAGAAGAAATTCTTTTCTAATCTCAAGCCTTTAATCAAGCCTAGAATAGTCAATCTTCCTAATTCTCAGAAAGTTTTAGTTATTTATTATGGATCAGTAGCTCTTTTCTCTAATCTGGTATTACACAATGTGTTGTATATACCTTCTTTTAAGTATAATCTACTGTCTGTGCACAAATTGTGTAAGCAACTTAGTAATCCACTCTTTTTTACTTCTACTTCTTGTTTTCTGCAGGTCCCTTCACTCAAGAGCTGTCACGACCCGAATCACCCTCCGAACGGTCTCGTGACGGCACCTAGTTCCTACGACTAGGTAAGCCTAAAACTTGCGGAAAATAAGGCAAAACAATAATAGAAACAATAAAGAAGAAGCAATACTATAAATATTTAGCCGCTCGGCATATACAACTGTTACTTTCCCAAAACCCGAAACATAACAAAGTGTATCTCTATAAAAAGAAATAAGGGAATTGTATCTATATATATCTCCTATAGCTATACTAGAGTAGAAAGGGGACTCGTGAGATCCTGCGGACGCGGCAAAATTACCTCTTGGTCTCCTATGCAACTGCTAAGATGCGCCTAGCCAGTGTACTGTGTGCTGGTACCTGGATCTGCACATGGGAAAAATATGCGCAGGAAAGGGCGTGAGTACTCCACATTCGATACTCCGTAAGTGCCAAACCTAACCCCAGTCAAGTAGTGAAGAGGTCAGGTTGAGGCTCTACTGAGTTTTTAAAACAAGTCAATATAAATTTAAAACAGTGAAATATAGATAAGCAATGATAAAAAGGATAAACGGAAACTGGAAGAATTTATAACAGCCAGAGAGCCCTCGCCTCAGCATAGCATATATCTCAACAGTAAATGTGCAATGTAGTACAAGGGGAAAGCTCCCGGATCTCAGTCCGTAGTCCCAATTTAAATATGCTATGCATTACAGGGAGAAAGCTCTCGGATCTCTGTCCGTAGTCCCAATTTAAATATGCATTTCAGTACAGGGGCAAAGCTCCCAGATCTCGGTCCGTAGTCCCAATTTAAATATGAAATGCAGTACAAGGGGAAAGCTCCCGGGTCTCGGTCCGTAGTCCCAATTTAAATATGAAATGCAGTACAAGGGGAAAGCTCCCGGGTCTCGGTCCGTAGTCCCAATTTAAATATGCAAATCAGAAGTATGTCGGATACGGCTTAATTAAACAGTCTAGGAAAAACAACAGGCAAGAATAGAGTAAAGCTATCTAAGCATGGTGAAACTAGTAGCAAATAAGAGGAAATCAAGTAAGGACAGGTAGACATGCTTTCTCTTAAGCTAACTACTCAGTTAAGACAGGAACCGGTAATATAGGAATGAAAATGAGTGATTGCGTGGAAGTAAAAAAGGAATTTTAGCAACAATGACCCGTGTACGCACTCGTCACCTAATGTACACGGCGTCCACGTAATAAAATCAGTATACAAAATTCCTAAGGGGAAGTCCCCAACACAGAATTAGGCAAGCCACTTACCTTGACTGCGCTAATCAACTCAATACCATGCTCTTTCCACGAGTATCCGACTCCGGGTGGCTCAAATTTATTCAAAATCGATTGCATAATGTAAATATCACTTCAAGGGAACAAAATAGCTAATTATTTCTAAGTTAATACGCGAAATTAGGAAATTCTCCTAAAAAGTCCCCCAAACCCACTTCTCGGATCGGGTAAAATTTATATTTCCCGAACACCCATTCGCTCATGAACCCACTCGAACAAAAATCAACAAAATTCGACGTCTAAATCTCCCTAAATCCTCAGATTTCTACTTGGGGAAGTTTCATCCCAATTTCATGGGTTTTTATCCAATTTCATTGATTAGATTGAGGAAATTGATAGAGATTATTGATATACAAATGGATTAAGGTTAGGAAACGTTACCTATGATTCTCCTCTTCAAATTCCATTGAAAATCACCAAATCCCGAGCTCTCAATCGATTTGGGAGTTATGAATTTCAAACCCTCGGATTTTGATATAACTAGCCCAGGTACTTGTCACCTGCAACACTGGGATCGCACCTACCGGAAACACAATCGCAGGTGCGGAAACTCATTAAAAGACTTGGGGTCGCACCTGCGGTGGCTGGGTCGTAGGTACGGCTCTGCACATGTGGATACTCTTCCGCGCATGCGAGTCAGGCCAACCTAAGCTACGTCTGTACCTACGTGCACCCCTTCGCACCTGCGTGTCCGCACCTGCGGAAATACCATCGCAGGTGCGAGACACCAGAACCATAATGGTTCAGTTGTTCTTAAAGTCCCAAATTCACCCGTTGGGCATCCGAAACAACCCCGAGGCCCCCGGAACCTCAACCAAACCTACCGAGTGACCCTAATACCTTGTTAAAACTTGGTCGAGCCTTAAAAACACATCTCATAACATCAAAACCATCAATTATGCATAGATTCAAGCCTAAGAACTTATGAAATTTCTAGAATTCATATCTGATGCCGAAACACGTCAAAACACATCCGAATGACCTCAAATTTTGCACACAGGTCACAACTGGCATTACGGACCTGCTGTCGCTTTTCCGAGTCCGATATCAAAATTTTACCTATCGGCCGAAATCGCCGAAATTCTAACTTTCGCCAATTCAAGCCTAAATCTACAACCGACCTCGAAAACACATTCTGAACACGCTCCTAACCCCGAAATCACCCAACGGAACTAGGAGTCAACGGAATTCCATTCCGGATCCGTATTCATACTTTCATCACTCAACGCTCCGACAAGTTCCAATAACATAAATAGACATGAGAGAAATGGTTAATAGGGGATCAGGGCGCTAATTCTTAAAACGACCGACCGGGTCGTTACATCCTCCCCCTCTTAAGAAAATCGTTCGTCCTAGAACGAGTATAGAAACATACCTGAAGCTGTGAAAAGATGAGGGTACTGACTCCACATATCCTGATCGGTCTCCCAAGTCGCCTCCTCGACTGGCTGACCCCTCCACTGAACTTTAACTGAGGCAATATTCTTCGATCTGAGCTTTCTGACTTGCCTGTCCAATATAGCCATAGGCTCCTCAACATATGATAGATACTTGTCCAACTGGACTGATCTGAAATCCAAAATATGAGTCGGGTCACCGTGATACTTCCAGATCATGGAGACGTGGAACACCGGATGAACCCCTGCCATGCTGGGAGGCAGGGCTAGCTCATAAGCAACCTCCGCAACATGTCGCAACACCTCAAAATGGACAATAAATCTTGGACTCAACTTGCCCTTCTTCCCGAACCTCATGACGCTCTTCATAGGCGATACCCGAAGCAAAACCCGATCACCAGCCATAAATGCCAAGTCACAAACCTTTCGGTCCGCATAGCTATTCTGCCTGTACTGAGTTGTGCGAAGTCTCTCCTGAATCACCTTCACCTTGTCAAGGTCATCCTGAACCAAGTCTGTACCCAACAATCGGGCCTCGCCCGGCTCAAACCATCCCAAGAGAGACCTGGACCGCCTACCATACAAAGCCTCATATGTCGCCATCTGAATACTGGACTGGTAGCTGTTGTTATAATCAAACTCTGCAAGGGGCAAGTATAGATCCCATGAACCTCCAAAATCTATCACACATGCACAGAGCATATCCTCGAGAATCTGAATCATGCGCTCGCACTGCCCGTCCGTCTGAGGGTGAAAAGCTGTACTCAACTCTACCCTGGTGCCTAACTCCTGCTGTACGGCTCTCCAAACCGTGAAGTGAACTGTGTTCCTTTGTCTGAAATGATAGATACTGGAATATCGTGGAGGCGAACAATCTCGCGGATATAAATCTCAGCCAACCTCTCAGATGAATATGTAGTCAGCATTGGAATGAAATGGGCTGATTTGGTCAGCCGATCCACAATCACCCAAATAGCATCATGCTTCCTCAAAGTCCGAGGAAGTCCGACCACAAAGTCCATGGTGATCCCCTCCCACTTCTACTCTGGAAGCTCAATCTGCTGAAGTAGCCCTCCCGGTCTCTAATGCTCGCATTTGACTTGCTGACAGTTGAGACACTTGGCTACGAATTCCACTATATCCTTCTTCATCCTTCGCCACCAATAGTGTTGTCTCATATCCTGGTACATCTTCGCGGTACCCGGATGGATGGAATACCGCGAACTATGGGTCTCCTCAAGAATCAACTCCCGAAGCCCATCCACATTGGGCACACAGATCCGAACCTGCATCCTGATCACGCCATCATCTCCTATAGTCACATCCCTGGCATCACCCCGCCGAACTCTATCCTGAAGAACCAAAAGGTGGGGATCATCATACTGGCACTCTCTGATACGGTCATAAAGGGAAGATCGAGCAACCACATAAGCTAATACCTGGCAAGGCTCATAAAGGTTCAATCTCACGAACTGACTGTCTAAGGACTGGACATCTAAGGCTAGAGGCCTCTCAGCTGCATGAAGGTATGCCAAACTCCCAAAACTCTCTGCCCGGAGACTCAAGGCGTCGGCCACCACATTGGCCTTCCCCGGGTGGTATAATATAGTGATGTCATAGTCCTTTAGCAACTCCAACCACCTATGCTGGCGCAAATTTAGATACTTCTGCCTAAATATGTGCTGCAAACTCCGATGATCCGTGAATATCTCAAAAGGAACACCATATCTTTAGGGCGTGAACAATCACTGCCAACTCGAGATCATGAACATGGTAGTTTTTCTCATGCACCTTCAACTTCCTGGACGCGTAGGCAATCACCCTACCGTCCTGCATCAACACCGCTCCCAGGACAATCCTCGCAGCATCACAATAGACTATATAGGACCCGAAACCGGTAGGCAATACCAACACAGAGCTGTAGTCAGGGCAGACTTGAGCTTTTGAAAGCTCTCCTCACACTCCCCAGTCCATATAAAAGATGCACCCTTCTGTGTCAGTCTGGTCATAGGCTCTGAAATGGATGAAAATACCTCCACAAAACGGCAATAATACCCAGCCAAACCGAGGAAACTGCGGATCTCAGTAGCTGAGGATGGTCTGGGCCAACTCTGTGCCGCCTCCACCTTATTCGGATCTACCTTGATCCCATCCGAAGACACCACATGGACTAGGAATGCCACATAATCAAGCCAAAATTCACACTTAGAAAACTTGGCATACAACTTCTTCTCCCTCAATGTCTGAAGCACGGTCCTCAAGTGCTGCTCATGGTCCTCCTAGGACCGAGAATATACCAGAATGTCATCAATGAACACAATGACAAAAATATCAAGATAAGGCCGAAATATGCTGTGCATCAGGTGCATGAAGGCTGCTGGGGCATTGGTCAGCCCAAATGACATAACAAGGAACTAATAATGGTCATATCTGGTCCTGAAGGCAGTCTTCGAGATATCTGGCTCCCGAATCTTCAACTGATGATAACCCGAACGCAGATCAATTTTGGAGAACACTTTAGCACCCTGTAACTGGTCAAATAGATCATCAATGCGAGGCAATGGGTACATGTTCTTCACCGTCACCTTATTCAGCTGCCGGTAGTCAATACACATACGCATCAAGCCATCCTTTTTCTTCACAAATAACACCGGAGCGCCCCAAGGTGATACATGGGCCTGATGAATCCCTTTTCAAGCAACTCCTGCAACTGCTCCTTCAACTACTTCAACTCAGGAGGAGCCATGCGATAGGGAGGAATGGAAATGGGCTGAGTGCCCGACAACAAGTCAATGCCGAAATCAATGTCTCTATCGGGTGGCATACCCGGAAGATCAACTGGAAATACACCAGGATAGTCCCTGACAACTGGAACTGACTCAACTGTAGAGGTCTCAACACTAACATTTCTCACATAAGCCAAATATGCATCACACCCCTTTTCAACCATCCGCTGAGCCTTAAGAAAAGAAATGACTCGGCGGGGAGTATACTCTAAGGAACCTCTCCACTTTAACCTCGGTGATCCTGGCATAGCCAGCGTCACGGTCTTGGCGTGACAATCAAGAATAGTATAGTAGGGAGACAACCAGTCCATACCCAATATAACATCAAAATCTACCATACTGAGTAGCAATAAATCATCTCTGGTCTCAAAACCGCTGATAGCAATCAAACATGACCGATATACGTGGTCCACAACAAAAGAATCTCCCATCGGAGTAGAAACATAAACAGGGGAACTCAAAGAATCCCAAGATATCCCCAGATGTGAAGCAAAATAAGAAGACACATATGAATATGTAGAGCCTGGGTCAAATAATACCGATGCATCCTATGACAAACGGGAATAATACCTGTAATGAATGAATCTGAAGCAATGGCCTCAAATCGGGCCGGAAGAGCATAGTACCTGGCCTGGCCTCCCCCTCTAGGGCGACCTCCACCTCGAGCTTCCTGAGGTGGTGGGGTAGCAGCTGAGGCTGGAAGGATAGCTGGGGGACCTGGTGGAAGACATGGGGCCTGATAAGTCTGAGGTGGTGCATCCTGATAAGTCTGAGGTGGTGCGCCCCTCCTCGCTCTGGGGAAATCTCTGATCATATGACGAGGGTCACCACACTCAAAGCAACCCCTCGAAGGACGTGGCGGCCGCTGCTGACTCTGAACTAAAGGTGGAAAATGGGCCGGGTTGACCCGTAACCGGACCGGCCCAGACCGGTTAAAACCGTAACCGGACCGGCCCAGACCGGTTAAAACCGGAACCGGACCGGCCCGGTTTATAGGGGGCCGGGTGGGCTGGGTAGGGGGTTAGAGGGGGTTGGTCCGTTTAATTATTTTGAAATGGGTAACCGGACCGGTAGTAAACTGTAACCGTGTACCGGTTTAACCGGCCCGGCCCGGTACAATGGCTATTTATTTTTTTATTTTCTTTTTTAACATGTGGGGCCCACTGACCGTTGGCAACGGTCACCCCTGACAGCATGCCGTTGCCCAACGTTAAATTTGCACAAATAGCCCCTTTTTTCTTTAAGTTTTAACCTATTTTTATTTTACAAAATTAACCTTCTCTAAAACTATAAATACCCCCCCTCTTCTTCATTTCTTCACTCAACTATCATTTCTCAATCTCAATTTCATAATTTCTTTCATTCTCTAATCTCTCGTTCTCCAATTTTCAAGACTTTAAGTCTTCAATTCATCTTCTAATTTTATTTGGCTCTTTGTTATGAAATTTAATTTATCGTGTTTTATCATTTGAATTTTGAAGTTTGAAGAACAATTGAACTTCAAAA
>ML328024.1:0-77486 GCA_005239505.1 Nicotiana paniculata | reverse complement strand
ATTTCTTTCTTGAGCCAATTATCTATATTTTACCCACCTATTTGTGTTGTATCGTCGTTAACCCCATTGAGCCTAAAATTCTATTTCTTTGGCAACCACATTACAAGCCATCTTCCCTTTTGTTTGAATCGATCTTATATTTGAACCTTGTCACCTCTCGTAAGCACTGGAAATGTATGAAATATGAAACAGTTAAAGTGTGGAGTGGTAGGTTGGTTTGTGAGGGGAATAATTGAAATAAGGAGAAAGGTGCACTGTGTTGAAAAATAATAAGAGTCACTTGAAAAAGAAGAAAAAGAAAAAGAAATAAATGAACAATTGTGTTGTGTTGAAAGAAAAATATATGTGGTGACTCTTAACGTAATTGTGCCTAAAGAAATGTGGGGTAATAACATCGTTGTGAAGGTGGAATTTGGCTATATTGAGTTTGAGGTTGAACGGTAAAGTTATGTATTAAAGTGCTTAATTCCAGAAGAGCTTCGATGGGCACCAGCTCCAGCGCTTGCCCCTGTACGTCCAGCTCCTCAGCCAGATACACAGGGTCAGGAGACGAGAGAAGCTATTCAGGTATTAACTCGATTAGTAGCCGCACATGCTCTGCGTCAGGAGGGATGTATTGGTCATGCAGATAGGTCTGTCAGTGCAAGAGTTCGTGACTTCATTAATTTAGACCCTCCGGTATTTACTGGAGCAGATCCAAACGAGGACCCTCAGGTATTTATTAATAGAGTGCAGAGGACGTTAAGGGTAATGAAGGTCACTGTGAATGAGTCAGTTGAGCTAGATTTCTATAGACTCCGAGATGTTGTAGTTAATTGGTACGAGTCTTGGGAATTGTCCAGAGGTGAGGATGCCCCTCCAGCAGTATGGCAGGAGTTTACAGAAGCTTTCCTTTGTCATTATCTTCCACCAGAGCTTAGACGGGCTAGAGTTGATAAGTTTTTAACCCTTTAGCAGGGTAACATGAGTGTTCGGGAGTACAATCTTCAGTTTGGTTTAGTGGCTAGGTATGCTCCCACTATTGTATCTAAGATGGAGGATCGGGTTCACCAGTTCGTGATGGAATTAGAGCCTCACTTGCTTAACGATTATATGTCGGTCTCACTTCAGCCAAACATGGATATTTCTCGTATTCAGGCATACACTCAGGGTGTAGAGGAGCGTAAGCAAAAACAGAGGGCCGATCATGAGCATGATAAGGCCCAGAATAAGAGAGCAAGGTCTTGGGTCCTTATGGTGAGTTTCGAGGTGGTTAGAGGCAACAATACCCTAGGGATCCAACCCAGCTATCGGCTAGCATGCCCCCTCAGTTTGGCAGTAAGAGATTTGATCGTTCCACATATTCAGGATCTGGTCAGAATTTCAGGTTCTCATTATAGGGGTGAGTCAAGTCAGATGAGGTCGCCCTTGCCACGATGTGCTCAATGTAGTAAGCAGCATACCGGGCAGTGCCGTGTGTGATTGGGTGTTTGTTATACTTGTGGTTATCCGGGCCACGTTATGAGGGATTGTCCGACGAAAGGTGAGGCAAGCATAGCTCAGCCATCGGGATCTATAGTTGGTTCGTCATCATCAGTACGCCCCCCTGGGAAAGGTTCACAAGCATCAATAAGTCATGGTATAGGCAGAGGCGGAGCATCTAGCTCTAGCGGTCCACAGAACCGCATTTATGCATGTGCAGGACAACGGGATCAGGAGTCATCACCTGATGTTGTTACAGGTATATTATCAGTCTTCTCATATGATGTATATGCACTAATTAACCCAGGTTCCACCTTATCATATGTTACTCCGTTGGTTGCTACTAAGTTTGGAATAAAACCTGAATTGGTTAAACCTTTTGAGGTATCTACACCTGTTGTGGACTCAGTGATAGCTAAGCGAATATATAGGGGTTGCATAATAATAGTTCATAGTCGATCTACCGTAGCGGACATAATCGATTTAGATATAGTAGAATTTGATGTTATAATGGGTATGGATTGGTTGGCTTCTTGTCAGGCCAATGTTGATTTTAGATCAAAGATAGTCCGGTTTCAATTTCCAGGGGAGCATGTTTTGGAGTGGAAAGGTAATACGGCGTTGCCGAGAGGTAGATTTATTTCCTATCTCAAGGCAAGGAAGATGATCAGAAAGGGTTGTATTTATCACTTAGTTCGGGTTCAGGATATGGAAGTAGAGTCACCACCAACCATTCAGTCCATCTCTGTGGTTAATGAGTTTTCCGATATTTCTCCCAATGAGCTTCGAGGTCTTCCGCCAGAGAGAGAAATTGAGTTTGCTATTGACCTACTACCAGTTACTCATCCAATATATATTCCTCCCTATAGAATGGCCTCTGCATAGATGAAAGAGTTGAAAGAACAACTAAAGGACTTGCTTGAAAAAGGCTTTATCAGACCTAGTACATCCCCGTAGGGAGCACCTGTGTTATTTGTGAGGAAGAAAGATGGTTCCTTACGAATATGTATTGATTATAGACAGTTGAATAAGGTGACGATCAATAATACGTACCCGCTTCTGATGATTGACAATTTATTTGATCAGTTGCAAGGTGCCAAGTATTTTTTTCAGAAATAGACTTGCGGTCCGGGTACCATCAGGTAAGGGTTAAGGAGGAAGATATTCCGAAGACAACTTCAGGACCAGATATGGGAACTTTGAGTTTTATGTTATGTCGTTCGGTTTGACCAATGCCCCGGCAATATTCATGGATTTGATGAACCATGTATTCAGGCCCTTTTTGGATATGTTCGTAATTGTATTTATTGACGATATATTGGTGTATTCTCGTTCAGAGGCTGAGCATGCAGATCATCTGTGTACTGTGCTCAGAGTTCTACAAAAAGGGAAGTTGTATGCAAAATTCTCTAAATGTGAATTCTGGTTAAACTCTGTAGCTTTCCTTGGGCATATCATTTCGGGTGAAGGCATCCGGGTGGATACACAAAAGATTGAGGCAGTAAAAACTTGGCCTAGACCCACAACACCGACGGAGGTTCGTAGCTGATCACGCTCAACTATGTCTTGTAGAAGACTGAGCGGGTGTTGCAAATATAATCCGGGGTATTACGCCCAGAGTCGATCCCACAAGGAATTTACGTATCAATTAAATCTATAAAATACTAATTTGTTGTTTAATCAAGTTTCTCAAGATTTTTGAATATCAATTTGTGTTGTTTAACTAATTCTACTAACAATAATAATTAACTAGCAATTAACTAACAATATAATGTAAACGATGATAAAGAAGGGTCTACGGTTATGGTTTCTCTCGTTGGTGAATTCTTCCTTGGATATTTCTTATAGTTTAATTGGCTATCTTTATCAATCATGAACGCTCTAACTATCATAAATCTCTCTCAAGTAATAATGATAATTTACTGGATGCACTCTTTCAAGTTACACTAGCTAGATCGCAATACAGTTCATTTTAGATTGCACCCGAGGTATCGTTATCTCTAACCTAACCTCTAAACCCTCGGTTATGACTTTCGTCTATACTCCGGGAGTGGTGTTGTTCAAAATACTACCTAAATATGCACTCTCTCTCAATTAGATACATAATAACTAGGAAGAGTTAATCAAGAGCTCTTTCAATCAACTACAATAAGAACGTAGTTAAACAAAAAGAGATTAATCAACCAAAATATATTAATATCACCATGAATTCATCCCCAACGGGTTTTACCAAAACCCTAGACTAAAGAATTTAGCTACTCATGTTATTGAGAATCAAAACTAAACAAAATTGCATAATGGAAATACAAAGTAATGAATACTAGATGTAGAAATCAATGTTTGTCACTTCTATGGTGTTTTCTTGTTGAATCCTTCCGAATCTCCTCCGTCTTCTCCAAGTTGTGTTGTTTTGTGTCTATTTATATCTTTAGGGCGAACCCTAACCATGTAGGAGACTTCTATTTCAACCAGGAAACACTTAAACTCGTCAAAACTCGGATTTGGCCGAACTGGGAACCCCGGGCGTTTGGACCCTAAGGCCTGGCTAACGTCATGCTAGGGCTGGCGTTTCAGCCCTAACGCCTAGATAATGCCAGGGTAGGGCTGACATTTCATCCCTAAGGCCTGGCTAATGCCAGGTAGGGTCAGGCTGTAGGGCTCTGTCGCCCGACTATCGCCCGGGTGTCTTCTTTCGCGTATTTTTCGACGTATTTGCATCCCTTTAGCTCCGTTTCCATCTCCAATTCACCTACACATAAAATAAACTCTATTAAGTACATAACAAGTGTATTTTTATCATTAATGCACCTCAAATGTACGGTATATCACATGTTAAACTATGCATTTTAGTCTCGCATCAAGACCCCACACTTAAACCTTTGCTCGTCCTCGAGCAATCAAACTACACTCATGTACACAACTTATTAAGCAAATCTCTTAACACGTTATACCAAGAATATTTAAAACATTTCAAGCACAAAGGTGTGACATCCTCGCCTCAATAATCGACTCACAAATACCATGCTTTATTCACAATTCACTAACTACTCTAACTTAGAGGTCAACAACATTACCTTTCCTTCATGAATCATGTGCCCTCACCAAATCAAAGAGCTAGTTCCTCACACAGTAAAATTTAAGAACACTTAGGAAATCAAAATCGAAAGAATTCACTCGATCTCANTAATGTAGGCTGCGGGACGGGTAGGATACATTTGGATATAAGAGTGACTACACCTCCCAGGGTGGGGTATGTGAAGTCTGAGATGGAATCTCACTATGAGACTCTCCCCGAGCCCTGGTAACTCGTGGCGCTCGACTAGCAGTCTCACCAGCCACGAACTTTCCTTTCTTGGCGGCTGTAGTCTTTGGAGGCATCGCTGAAAATATAGCATATCGTTAGGAACATGAATTCTTATATCACACGATCTAAGGCAAAAAGAGAGGATAACATCCTATATGTCATGTAGCCTCCTATTTATAAGTGTGGTGCACAACACACCCATAAACAAGACTCTACTAGACACGGTCTCTAGACAACCCTAGGACAGAACTGCTCTGATACCACTTTTGTCACGACCCAAACCGATGGACCGCGACTGGTGCCTGAGTCCTACCTTCAAACACTCCTAATCATGCATCTAAGATATAAACCTGAATAACATCTGCTGAATTACGAGTATAATATACATGAAGGAAACCTGCCCAAAAGGCATATGCACATATACATGCAATATACGTAGGGCGAGCCGACAAGGCTGCTGTAGACAACTATGTACCTCAAAATTGGAAGCCAGCAAGGCCACATAATAGCCAACTAGACATGCTGTCTACAAACCTCTAATAGAAATATAACTGCACAAAGACGGGACCGAGCCACGGCATACCCATATATATACAAATATATCGTACCAAAATCAAAAGCAGCTCCGGATCAAGTGGAGAACGCCAACTCTCGGTGATCAAGGATCCTAAGAAGGGGGACCGTCAGCTTGCCTACCTGCACATGCGGGCATGAAACACAGGCCCCGTGAAATAGGGCGTCAGTACGAATAATGTACTGAGTATGCAAGGCATGAAAATCGGTACATAAGAGACATAGATGAAATATGGAATAAAGAAATCCATATGGAAATCTGAATGACTTTATAAATCCTGAAACATTTATAATGTCATGCACGTGCATATAAATGTTGTGTTATGCATAGGTATAGGTGTATGTAATATCATCAAGCCTCTGAGGGCATCCCTTCATATCGTCTCGACTATTGTGGGAAACATCATCAACATATACCAATTGATTAGGTGGTGGTACGTATATAACGCCATAACCTTTTCCCATATCCCATATAAATATAATATACATATATACGTGTATATAGCGCCATCTGGTCATGGGTCAATGTACATGTATAAATGCATGAAATGCATAAGAAACACGTTAATAAAATTTTTTTGGAATGTCATAAAAATCAATATGCCTTTCGGATAAGTATTATCAAATACATATTTTTCTGGGACCCATGAGCAGATGATTATAATAGTTCACATGAGGAATCAAGAATATATACACCCCTAATATTTCTATGAATAGAGTAATTTATAGAAACCGTGTGTTTGCTTGTTTCATATGTATAATTTGGACCATGCCAAAAAGAAAGAAGGGATATCCTTAACATACATGGAGTAGGGAAAATTTCGTATAATATTTTTGGCGAAGACTGCACCGTACTCTTTTAGAACCTCAAAATTTGGATGAAATTAAGCTTCTGTTCCTTGAAGTATTTTGAATGAACAAAGCTTATGTCCTTTGAGAAATATTTTGAACGATTTTAAGCCTATATTATTTGAAGTGTGGAACTAGGAAAATGATGTATATGATTCTTTCTTATGACTAATGGACGTTCTAAACTTTTGTCCAAAATGAAAATGAAAAACAAGAATCATTCTCTTAGTTTTGAACTAAAATGAAAATGTTTCATGCTTTAGGATTATAGACATTTTTTGGTTCTTTTTTGTCCAAATGAATGGAACAAGACTTTTACTTATTAAATTCTAATAATTCTTAGATAGTCACCTAGAATTATATGACTACTTAGCCATTTTCTGGGTTTGTGGCTTCTTGCCACGTGTTTAGGGTGAAAGAATTGATCTTTTTCTCATATTTTAATATTTAACTACGTAATGTCCCGTTATCCGCATAATTAAGAATTATCTCAAATTACTTAAAGTTCTACTTATTTTTAATATACTTTATACATCATACTACCGTGGCCATATGGTACCTTGCACGGTACTAGTCCATAATTATTGGGTATTATCGTTCGACCCTTATTTTATCCCAAATCGGTCACCTTTAACGAAACTTATTTTCTTTAATTTGTATACCCTTTATTCTTCATGATACTTATTTATCGCTTGTTATAAATAGCGTAATTACGTTAACCTCAAGATAATCTCATTATGTCAATTAATTGAAGACGAAATTTTAACGTACGAAAACGCGAGATGTAACTGCCATGTCTTAAAGTGAAAGCTTTACCATTTTCCATGCAGTAAGGACATGCTAAATTTTCAGCAGTCATCTACCCAGAAAACATTCTATACGTAGGAAAATCATTAATGGTCCACATTAAGTTAGCACGCAAGATGAAATTTTGCTTAGTTGATATGTCATATGTCTCAACTCCATCATACCACAACTATTTTAGTTCATCAACCAGAGGTTGAAAATATACATCAATCAAACTCTTTGGATTGCGGGGGCCGTGAATAATACAATTTAAGAAAATATATAGACTAATCATACACATTTCAGGCGGAAGATTATACGGCGTAATAAAAACTAGCCATCATGAATATGGTGTTGCAGAAACAGAAAATGGCGTGAAACCATCATCACACAAAGCCAACAGAACATTCCTCGATTCACTAGCATAACCCGGGTACGCCCTATCGAAATGCTTCCAATCTTCCTCTTCTGAAGGATGACAAATAACACTAGGCGGCCTTCTATTTTTATAGTGCCATCTCATATGAGGAGCGGAACTTATCGATGCGTACAACCTGTTTAAACTAAGAGGTAAATAATGCATCGACTTCACATCAACCTTCTTCCTGCTGGAAACTCGCTTAAAATGAGATTTTTCAAAAAAATTACAACTTTCTAAATCTCACCTTATAATACAACATGCAGCCATCTTCACGACAATAGATTCTCATAGACGGGAGTCCTAACTTAGAAACCAAACTTTTAGCCTTATAAAAATCTTCAGGTATGTTGAAAGTTGGGTCAACTACTTCACTCATAAGACCAATGAAAGAATCAATTCCGCTTGAGAAATATTGCTATCTGATTTGATACTTAATAATATAATTGCAACAGACAACTGAAAGTGCATACTCCCTTCACTTATGGACGACTAGTGGCCTCTAACTATTCATAAGAATATTTTGCCTCTTCGTTAGTAGCTTTTTCAACACCTTCATGGGGTTCAAACTCGAAGTGCATCCCAAAAGCATCCGCAATCATTTCATGGTTATCTAGGATGTTGAACGTTATTCCCCACCGACCTACTACTTTCACCAACAACTATGTTATGAAATACATACTACCATCAACCTCACCATGACTAGTCCACACAAAATAATTATCCATAAACTCTTTTATTATAAAGATGAGTCTTAACATCCTCCGATCCAAAAAAAATCAAACACTTGCACTTCACACAAGGACACCTAATCATTACTCCGATTTGAAATATTTCAAGTGACATTGCATGCCTAATAAATTCATTAACCCATTCTATAAATTCCTCGCTAAAAAACCGACAATTAAGATAATTTCTATTGTACATCCAATTATGATATTCCATGTACACAAATAACAAATAAATTGCATGTTATATTAATTTGAAAGTTCACATATATCCCTAAATATGTTCTTTTAAAATTTAATTAAAAGAAGTAATTTGAAAGTTCACATATATCCCTAAATAAGTTCTACTTTTAAAGGATTTACAATCTAATTATCTTTGTCTCAAGTCATGCATATAATGTTGTTCATAAAATAAAAATTAAAAATTTAATATTTAACGAAACCTATCATAAGTTGTAACCCTAGCATAATCTTAATCTTCTAACATAGAAATTACAGCATAAACTTAATCAATATGAGTAAACCCTAAATTTAATTAAACCCTAATTTATACAATTAAAACATTAAAAATTACTTAAATTAAAAAATAGAAAAGGGTAAAAAATAACCTTCTACTATCGAAAATTGTTTAAAGCTACCATCCATTATACTATTTGATCAATAATGCCCCTGTTGTGTTGCTATTGACCGCATATACCTTCAGGTTAACGGAGGGACCATGTGGAGGTAATTTAAGCCAACTGGATACTTACCCGACCCATACCTGATATCCGAACCTAAAAATAATCACGGTATTTATACCCCATTCCTTTTCATCTTCAATGCCAAACCCCCCCGGTGCTCTATAAAAATCCTATCTTCTTCACAACATATTTACCAAACACCCAACCATCTACTCCATCTTTTTCCAGTCTTGTTTTTCTCTTTCTTGCTTTTCTTCTTCCTATATCACTTTCTCTCCAAAAACTTGTCAGATCTCCATATTTTCAAGAGCAAGAAATCAAGATTCAAATATCAAGCTACTAGCTAGGTGTCCAACAAGAAAATGATGGTACATGCCGTTGGGTCTGTAGGCCGTCCCTTTGTGATTATAATTAATTAGGAGCTTATTAGCATTTTTAGGAAGCTAACGCCTTCTTATGGCTGTAGTTTTTTTAATAATATTTCAATTCAACTTGTAACTAGCCATGAGCCCATGACATCTCCGTTTCTCCATCTTTTACTTGTCTCAAAGTATAAATATTGGTTGCAAAATTTTAATGCACAACTGATTAAGGGAATAGGGCATTTGATATGGTAGTTGTGAGATTCTTTTTTTGTGAATATTTAATGGAAGATTAGATTGTTGCTGTGATTTGTTGCGAAGGTGACAGGAGGTATATGGTGATAAAAAAGATTATTAAGATGTTTTAAAAATTAAGCATAATTAATTAGAGAAAAATATAAGTAATAAATAAACCCTAAAAATAAACCCGAATGCTCAGACGGGTGAGTTACGTATCATGTATTGGGTCGAGTAAGTTTTACCCGGATGCTCCAGTTGGCTTAAATGGACTCCACATGGGTTTTCCGTTAACTTGAGTGTATATTTGATCAATAGTAACACAGTAGGGATATTTTTGATCGAATAGTATAACATAGGATAATTTTAAATAATTTTCGATAATATAAGGGTATTTTTGACCCTTATCCGTTTAAAAAATATGGATAACTAACCTTGAACTACTAGGAGAGGGAATTTGATTTTGGGTAGCGGAGGATGACTAATGGGCTATGGTTGGCGGCGTGGCATGAGGAGGGAGAAAGGAGTTGATTTTGGGTGGGGATTTGGGGGAATCACGACTGTAGGGAGGAGAAGAATAGAGATGGAAGAGGGATAAAGAAAAGAAGGAAATGGGGAAGAACTCGTCCGTGGTAGATCTAAACTGAAATTTCTGACCGAAATCAGTCGAAAAATTCGGTCGGTAAGTTTTAAGTGACCTTTGACTGTTTGACCACGACCATTCCGACTGAAATCGGTTGATAGTTTAATTTTAAATTTAAAAAAAAAATTAATTTAAAAATCGACCGAAGTAGGTCGATTTTAGCCAATATACAAATTAATTATAGGTACTATATAATATATAATTAATTATGTATGTGTATATATATATACAGACATACATATACATATATTCATACACACACACACACACACATTGTCACGATCCAAATCTCCCTCCGTAAGATGTCGTGACGCCACCTAGTCTTTGAGACTAGGTGAGCCTAACAATTTGCGAAATAAACAAAATAAAAGTGGAATTTAACAACTAACTTCAACAAATAACTATATAACTGATAAAACGCCGCTAGGCATGTACAAGTAACCCAACACTTTGAGTATACCAATATTTTCCAAAACCCGGTAGTCACAAGTCACAAGCTTCTAGGGGATAGCTAAGTGTCTTTTACATCAAAGTCTAAGGAGAATACAAAAAGAAAACAACGTAGGACGGAATGGAGGGGGACTCCGAGGTCTGCGCACTCTGCAGATATACCTTGAAGTATTCGTAGCAGCAGCAAGTACTGTTAGATAGTAGCGGGGCTGGTAAGAGGTACCTAGATCTGCACACAACAAAATATGTAGAAGGGTTGCATGAGTACACCACAACAATACCAGTAAGTGCCAAGCCTAGCCTCGATAGAGTAGTGACGAGGTCAGGTCCGGGCCCTACTGGGGTATAATAATAAGACAGAAGATATAACACCATGAAAAAAGACTGAGAATTTAATAAAAAGAATTCACGGGGAAATATAGCACAATGAGATAAACAATAGGGGCACTCCCGAGATACCGTCTCGTAATCCCAAAAGTAAATACTCAATAGGGGATCTCCAGAGATATCGTCTTGTAGTCCCAAAAATAAATATGTAAGGTGATCTCCGGGGTACCGCCTCGTAGTCAAAAGTAAATGTGCAGGGGGATCTCCCGAGGTACCGCCTCGTAGTCCCAAACGTAAATGCACAACTCGAACAATTAAGGCTGATACAAATAAAGGAAAAACATAAATTCAACTAAACATGCTGCACAAATTTCAAATAAGCATTTAAGACACGTAAACATGTGATATTAGACTAAACATGATAACTACACATGCTGGTATAACTCAATTAAGATGTAACTTGCTACTACTCAGTGAAAAATCAGATTTTACAATAATTAGCCCGTTTACGCACTCGTTTTCTCGCGTACACGACGCTCATATGTCATATAAGTATCACAACAGTACCAAATCCTTAGGGGATTTCCCCGCACAAGGTTAGACAAGCCACTTACCTCGAGCCACGCTCAATAAATCAACAAGAACGTCTTTCCCTCGACTTTCCGACTCCGAATAGCCCAAATCTAACCAAAAATAATTACATACTATAAATACAACTATAATAAACTAATCTAATGAAATCGAGACTTTAACAAGAATTTTGAAAATCGCCCCAAAAAGTCGACCGGACCCACGTCTCGAAATCGGGTAAAAGTCATAAAATACGAACACTCATTCACCCACGAGTTCACTCACACTAAAATTGCTCAAATCCGATGTTAAAATCTCAATCAAAACTCAAAAGTTTAATTGAAGTCATTTGGCTTATAAAAAATTACTCAAATCCAATGTCAAAATCTCTAACAGTGTTAGTCCAATAATTTGGCTTATAGAAAAGTAAACTTCACTTCATCTGTACGGTTGACGGGGAGAAAACTGAAAAAATATCTTTCATCCGTTGATTGGTCATTAAGTATTTGAAATATTTTAATCGCACTTAATATTTGTGAAAATTAATGAACACGATTATACTAGACGCTATGTATTATGCGCATAAATTTTATTACTTATTTATGAAGTTTACTATTTCATCTGATTCAAAAAGAATAAATGTATGAGTAGGCACGAAGTTTAAAAAAGAATAGAATAATTTTAAAATTTGTGATCTAAAATAATGCATAGATATTTGTGACTATAAATCATCTTATTAAGGTAAATTATTATGTTTAAAGTTATATTGCTTTCAAATTTAGAAAGAGATTAAACACGCTAAAAAAAGAAATAAATCTATTTTTTTTAAACGGAGGAAATATAATTTATGATTACGAATACTCATTCCATCTTAGTTTGTATGAAATGTCATTTCTGGTTGGTTCCAAATAAAAACGATCACTTTTATATTTAAAATAATTCATGTTACTGCTCATTTAAACCGCAATGATAAGTTTTCAAGGCATACAACTATCATAGCGTCCAAAAACCAAAAGTTTCAAAAAAATTTTAACTACACAATTATTATGGAAAATTTAAAATCACAAATTTCAAAAAAAAAATTATTTCTATTTTAAACTTCATATCCAAGTCATTATAGGATCACAAAAGATGGACCAGAGAGTATTAAGTTTATTGATTCAGTATGAACATCAATTGCCTATATATATTTTTCCTGAAAGTATTCTAGTTCCAACAAGAGACGTTTAAGATCACTAGTGTTAAATATTTTTATATTTTTAAAACTTTGCATCCAATCAAACAATATTTATTCAAAAGGGGCTAAAATGATCACGAGAGAAAAAAGGAAAAAGTACTAGTCAAATTTGGTTTATTTGAAGAGTCAAATTATTTTTAACATAAATTTTTATATTTGAAAATATTTAACGAAAGCGGATCCAGAATATAAATTTTATCGGTTCATCTTTTAAATTTTTTATTTTTTAGCATTGATCTCATAACATTATTAAAGTTATGTGTCATATATACTATTTTTGTAATTTTAATGAATTTTTACACATTATTTCTTATTCCGCATAAAAAATTAAGGGTTCAATTGAACCATCATTAGTACACTGGATACGCCCCTACTAGTAGTACTAGTTTTTTCTTATGAAGAAATCTAGAGAAATACTTTAACTAGAGGTTTCGAGTTCTAACTTCAAAGAAGGGTTAAAACGTAGAAATGCAAAAGTTTTTTCCCATTCTTACTGTGTATTTACTATTCCCTCTGTCTCATAGTATGTGCCGTATTTCTCTTTTACACGTCCTTTAAGAAATATTAATTATGAAAGGAATTAGATTATTTTACTTATATTTATATCTTAAGATATAATCTCTATTCGTTGAATATTTATTCTATTTATGTGTTTATCTTCATCTTCATTAATAATTATTAATAAGAGTAAAAAGTAAAAAAATAATTAATTTATCTTAAACTTCTAAAAAAAATAAATAATTTAAGAAAATTATTTTTAATAACCACGTCTGTTAATACGACAGGAATTGAGTATTTTTTATATTTTTTTAGCACATAGAAAAGATGATGGTTTGAATAACTTTATATCCGCCAAACGCTGGCGTGTCGCCTCGTCATGAGTACCCTGGGGGGTGGTCTTTGGGATTATCAAGTTTTTTGCAAGAAACCTTCATGTTATCAACCAAAAGCCACTCAATTTTTGCGTAATCTTTTACCTTTAATCGTTTAATCTGTTAAAGGTCTGATTTTGATCCATTTTCAAACTTTTCTTTTATGCCTATAATTGCATTTCTAACAAATAGTTTATTTATATATATCTTTTCTTTTTTAATTATTTTGATTTTAGTATCACCGAAGAAAATGGAAAATGGTTCACATGAACAAGGAGTTTCACATTCATTGGCTGATGCTGATGATGAATCTATGGCAGACGTAGGTTCTGGGAATTACGGGTATTTTCTCATGCTTGATTATTTTAATATCTGAATAAATTCGAGTTTATGTTTTATTATTTTGTTAACTTCTCTTTTCTGTTAATTAGATGCTCGCATTATAGAAGGAGATGCAAAATTAGAGCACCCTGTTGTGATGAGATATTCGATTGCAGGCATTGCCACAATGATTCAAAGGTCTAAACTTTTTTCCTTTTCACCAAATTAAAAAAAAAAAAAAAAGAGTTGGTTTTTATATCTGTTGTTGTAAATTGTAATCAGCTATAAGCGTCTTTTTTTTTTTTTCCCTTTTTAATTTGAGCAGAATTCCTTAGAAGTTGATCCACTCAAACGGCACGATGTTCCTCGCCATTGTATAAAAAATGTTAGTCTTCTGAATTTCTCATGTTTGTTATCTTTAGTTGTATATTGATAATTGCTACTTTTTGACTTGGATACGCAATTTAATTCGTCACCAGATGATTATTTAATTTCTGTAAATAGGGATTTTACTAACTATTTTCTTTCTGTTGTTTCATCTCTTTATTACATTTCCTATGAAAGCTATAATGGCTGAACCTAATAAGATAGAAATTACAACCGAAGATAAGGAGTATGCGGTTGATGTCTTGGATTTATTGAGTGATAGTTTTTCAGAACCATATTTAACTGATACGACCAGAGTGCTTTCTAGTTTCTACTTCTAATGGGCCATAAACTGGATTAGAATTGTTGGTGTACGAATCTCATATTGGTAGCTTACAAGATTGGGACCCTACATATAAGGTGTAGGGATTTCTTAATGATGTGAGACCTTTTGGGGAAAACCGTGCGAGCTTAGTCCAAAGTGGACAATATCACACCATATTAAGAGTGTCTTTGCGTTGGTTAATCTCAACATGAATCTTTCTCAGCAAGTCCGCAAGGAGTGATCCCACCTTTTATCGGGTCCGAATAAAGACCAAAAGTTTTGAGCGACTGATCCGGCAAAACTTCTCAAAAGATAAAGGAGTATCATTAATCTCTTCATACTCGTTACTAATAAATTAGAAAGAATTGAATTAGGAACCATATGTTTCATCTGTGTCAGTTTTAGTTTCCTCTGCCGTATTGGTTGAATTTACTTTTGCTGTGAGTCAATGTTTTTTAGTTAGTCTTTCTTGTTTTTCATTCCTACTTTGTCAACCATTTCAACAATTAAGCTCCAGGTGGTTATTTTTTCAGGTCATTTGCTCACTCTGTAACACAGAACAAGATGTGAGTTTTCTGTGGAAGTTAATAACTTATTCAGGTCATTATATATTTATGTTTGTTGCAGCATGGTTAAAACTGGTTTTTCACCCTGATTGCGCTTTAGGTTCAACAAACATGTGTTCATTGTGGGGTTTGTATGGGGAAGTACTATTGCTCAAAATGCAACTTCTTCGATGATGATGTAAGTTTCTGAAGATCACTCTACTCAAACGTTCTTGGTTCACTGTATGTCGTATTCTTAATCTTGATAATTTCTATTTTTAGGTTTCCAAGGATCAATACCACTGTGATAAATGCGGAATTTGCAGGTTCAAGTCTTACTAATATTGCTCTAAACTTTCAGTTCTTCGATACATTTTCCTAAACATTTCCATTCATATGAACACAAAGTCAACGATATCTGAGGCATTGACTTGGTCATTAAACATTTCATCTGAAATCTCTCCTGAGGAGAATTTTTAGTAAGAAATGGCATAACACTTGCTGGTTAGTTAGCCATAAATGCTTCATCTCGTTCATTAGAATTTACTTGTGGGCTGTGGTTGATCATGGATAGTATTGGAGTGAAAATTAGGACATATTACTTAACATGCTCATCATCCATTTTACGTTTGAAGTGTGTTATATCGTGTCTAATATATCCCTTTTTTTTCTCATTTCCTGCTCAAAATGCTTAAATGCAGAACTGGTGGCAACAATAATTTCTTTCACTGCAACAGATGCGGTGAGTGAGATGCTTTACTCTTATGGATGAAATCCTATTCTGTAACTAAAGCTCCTACGACCATCAGTTTTTTGTTTAGTTGATTAGTTACAGAAACAGAAAATCTGTTAACCTTTCCTTTTTCCTGCTTTCAGAGTGCTGTTATTCAAATCTGATGAAGGAATCACACATTTGTGTAGAAAGAGCAATGCACCATAATTGCCCTGTTTGTTTTGAGGCAAGTGCTAAATTTGAAGGAAAAAACCGGAATTTAAGAAGGTGTAATAGAAATGGCAATTTATTTTATTTATTTTTGATATCACTTTGTGCAGTATGTTTTTGACACTACAAAGAACATTACTGTCTTGCTTTGTGGGCACACAATGCATCTGGAATGTGTGATGCAAATGGAACAGCATTTCCAGTAAGCTTTCAGTTATTGTTGTTCTTATCCACTGAAAGATACTGATTCCTAAACCCGCTCCCCTTCAAATCCCGTTGTTTTAACAATGTGGGGACGCAGGTATTCTTGTCCTGTTTGCTCAAGATCATATTGTGATATGTCTCGTGTTTGGGAAAAACTAGACCAGGAGGTACGCATATGACAACTTGATTAAAATTATTTTCAAAATATTTTCTTCACGCTGATTAACTTCATCTATATTCTAATTCTAGGTTGCATCGACACCTATGCCTGAAATGTATCAAAACAAGATGGTAAGAGAGAAAGTCATGTCTGCCTTTTTAATTTTCCATAAGTATGATGATACTTCTATTTTATGTTTGAATATCGATGATAACTATTCAGATTTGGATCCTTTGCAATGACTGTGGGGAAACATCAGAGGTTAACTTCCATATTGTTGCACGTAAATGCCCCAACTGTAAGTCCTATAACACAAAACAGACAAGAGGAGGCCCCAGTTCATGCTCATCTAGCATTGAAGAAATGGTTAGCTGAGGTTTAAGGTTCTTAAATGGAAACATAAGAGCGGCATTCTGTTTCACGTTGCTGTTGTCGAATGTCAACTGTTGATTGTTTTATGAATGTTCAAGGCAAGTTCAAGGCAACATCATTTGGAGGTTGTTGATTTAGCTGTGGTCTTTGTGGGTCTTTGGCTTTATCTTGTACAACAATAACAATAACTACGCGTCAATCCCAAATAAATTGGGAAACCCAAGTGTATTGAAAATTGGGATGGTTTGGTTCATTGGCCCAACAACATCCTGGAATTAGGTTCAATTCTAGTCTATAATTAGAAAGAAGACCAGTAGTCTAGGCTTGTTAGTGAGCTAGTCTAACCAAAAAACCTTGAGCCATTGTTTCATAATTAGATCTTTTCTTCTTTTTATCCTAAATTACAAATTTTATTATATTGCTCTTGTGTTCTTTATGCTTTAGGGACACCACGTTTTTTTTTTCCTGATTGCCATTTTCAGTAGATAGGTTCAACAAAGACGTGCTTATATAACTTTATCGAACTTATTATTTATTAAAATATCCGCCTGTTATAGCCTTGTGGTCGATGAAGTGGGAACTATAACCATGTAGTCTCAGATTCCAATCTCAATGGAAGGCAAAAAATCATACCATCTGTACCCGATATCATCCGTAATTTGGATGTCAAGTTGATTCAACTCTTTAAAAAGGGCATAAAGAAAAAAGGAAAAAAAGTAAATCTATTATGCATTTCTTCCCCAGCAAGAACTTTGCTTTAGCAAAAGATTCAGAATAAATTTAACTTTAACAGCCATCTGTGTTACTTCTAATACGAAATTAAAGAATAATGATCTCAAGCAGTAGCTCCTGGTGCCATAAGATAGACCGGTCTCTTGTTTAGCGGTTGCATTGGCCTTGCATTACTTGCAGCATACTGCAATCAAAAGTAGATTATAGTATCAAAAATCCAAAGCGTACAAGCGAAAGACTCTACCTATCCAATTTTGATAATGAAAGAAACTCATCCCAAATACACTTGTGGCCCGCAAGAGTTGGCTGAGTTGGTCGGGTGAGTGGTTTCTCACATGGGAGACCTGAGATCGATTCTCCTCACTAGCAGCCTCCTCAATCAAAGCTCGTCGCACCGGGTTTGCCTAGTGTGGTTTAGACACTTGTGCCCCATAAGAGTTGGTTGAGTGAGTGGTTTCCCACATGGGAGACCTGGGATCAATTCCCCTCACCAGCAATCTCTTCAATCAGAGCTCGGTCGCACTGGGCTTGCCTAGTGCGGTTTACATCTTCTATGTGATTTGCGAGCTATACACAGGGAGTGGGTTACTCAGTGCACACCCGAAAGATGTTGAGGATTTTCTGGAAATTTTCCAAAAAAAATAAAAAAATATAGACACTTGTGACGTTTGATATGACGGAAGTCATTATTTCGAAAATATTTTCGTCGTTGGCATTTGGTTACCAGAGAAAGGGGAAATGGACTTCGTATGGACGGACGTCATTTTCCTTACAATTACCATAAGGTTTAACTACAAAGCGCTTACTCAAACCATCAAACCTTTAATACTTAAATATTTTATTGAAACACTGTCTGTTTTACTAATTTTATTAATAATCTTTAATTAATATATAGAAAATTAATATTATCCATAGTAAATGACTTCCGTCATATACCTAACACAACTCTTTGTGGAGATAAGGGAATACTTACATCATGAACGGCTTCTCTAAGCAATTTAACTTGATCTCTTGAAATAGTCCGTACCTAATTTTGATTCAAATTGCAGTATATATATATATATATATATATTAAATCATCTATCTTGAATACAGAAAAATACGTTAGTAAATGAGGAATTAATTAGTGCCAAGTTGGTACCTTCTTTTTTATAGACCAAATGACTCCTTCAGTGCAAGGAGGAACTGTGAGAGAACCCAAATATCTGTAATATTTTCTGCTACCAATCTTGATTTCTCTGGGATTGATCATGCCTGCGTTTTTCACTTCGTCTTTTTTGTCAATCATAGATGATATATTTCTTATCAACTGCCGAAAAAATTAATTTCATTAGAAAAATAACACATTTTCAGCTTTCAAAAAATGAGAAGTTAAATTGGTGTTAGGTTAAATAATTTCATAGCTGCATGCAAGAAAGAATAGGTAATATACGTTTATGTTAAATAATTTGATTAGTAGTTGCGTGAAAGATTTGGTATGTTTAATCTACTCTTCCACTTGAGTATAAATATCCAATGTTAACATTGACAAGTTTAGATATATTGACCATGCAAGAATCCAAGAATTGCTTTCCTCTCTTAACTTCCTGAATAATTTGATTAGTGGTTACAAGAAAGAGTTAGTAAGTTTAGTTTATTCTTCCACTTGAAGTAATACATATATTCCAATGTCAACCATCGACAAGTTTAGATATGTTAACCCTGCCAAAACTGCTTTCCTAGCTCCCTCCCTTTCTGCTTTCATTCAATAGATTGTTTAAATATCATTTTCAACTAGTTCTGTGATGAGTAACCACAAGTCCAGTGGCGAAGTCAGGAAATTCAATAGCACCCTTTGCGAGTGGACTATGCAAATGTGTTCAAAGTTTATTTTTTATTAATAACAAGTAATGTTTTACCTTATAGGTAGTATACTTTTTTGACGAAGGGTAGTAAGTTGATCATCCTTAGGCCAACATAGCTTCGCCTCCGAGCACAACAAGGAGATTCGGAACTTAAAACTGATAATGATGAAGATCTATGCATTCACTACATATTTGTCACTTAGAGTATGGACTTATACAAATTTATATCTTAAAGACATACTCTATGTTGCAATTTATATGTACTCTTACTTTCTTTATTTTCGTACCCAGTCAAGCAGGTTCACATAAATTGAAACGGAGGGAGTAACTCTTTAATTCTAACATACTACATGACAAGTTTAAGATCCTAAGATTCCAAATATTTTGGTTCACGAGTATATCTTTAGTTTAAGGCCACAAGGTAAACTTACGTTCTTATTCAAACTAAAATACATGAAACTAAAATGTGGAGTATTATAAATATAGAGACGAGGTTTACGTACCTTTGAGAGAAATTTGTCGGGTTTGCCAAACTTGTAGAGGACTCCAATCACAGCTATCTTATTTGTCGCATTTTCATTTAAGTGAACCATATGCATTTCCATGGCATACCTGTCCCAAAAGCATATCCCAAAATAACATTAATAAATAAGAATTAAATTAACTCAATTTTTATAAAGATGCTAAAGCTGACAAAGTAGAGGGATAGAAAAATAAAGGAATATATACATATATATATTCTCTCTACCTTCTGCCATTAACAGTATGCTCTGAAGGAGAGTGCCAGTGAGCTTGCTGTAGAGGATATTCTGTACCATTTATCAAAACAGATCCAGCATCCCCATGCCATTGTAACTGCAACAATACCATATATCATGGATTAACATCTTTAATTGAGCTTAATTAATTTAAAACTTTGTTTTCTAAAATATTCTGCATATATATATATATATATGTCTTGTATCCAAACTCACATTGCCGGTCCTAAGTACGGATAAAGGAGGAGAGTTACGATACAACCAGCATAAAACTAGTCACTTCATGATAAATCCTTCTAATTAACCATGTGATTATTAAATTTGAATTGAATTGTATAAGAGTGGAAAGCAGGAAAAATCAGAAAAAATATATATTTTTTTCTTTTTCTTTTGTGAAACATGGTAACGTGAAGAAAGGCACATTTTTCTATAACACCCAGAAAAATACAATAAAGTAATCATCAATAAAGGGAAGAGAGATGTTAAAGTCCGTAAGCATCTTTAAGATTACAGAAGTGCGTGTAACATTCTCAAAATACGAAGAATATAACAATAGTATTAACATTAGACTCGTCTTGTAATTAGCAAATTTTAATTTGGGTCACCGACCAGCTGTCTAAACTTGTTCTTTTCCTGTGTACAAACTCCTAGCACGTCCAATAGCTATCAACAACTATTATACTAAAATTATATATAAAAAAAAAAATGTATCGGCCACCAACTTATCGCCCTAAATCTAAGCGATGGAAGCCTCACTATCTTTGTATGCTTTCGCCGCCCGTCATCATTAAAATTGTGGTTAGGATTTTCAGATTTGGGAGTGTTAACACCGGGTGTTGCGCGGGCCTTCATTCTTCAAAGGACTAAAAGTAGCGCCTTCGCTTTGTTTGTAATGAAAAAGAAAGAGAAGATCTTCGAATATTTTTTCCAGAGAAGGACAAGATTCCAATCGGGCTACCTCTGAAGGAAGATGGCAGCGAGGAAGGGTACTTCAAATCTCGATCAAATAGCATAGCACGGGACCGCGCCAAGCATAGCGAGTTAGGTGTGAGCTTTCTTTCACTAACAGAATCACCATTTGACAGGGCTACTAGGGCTTGGGTCTCTCTCTTGGGTAGGGCATCAAGTACATGTATCTTTACCGATTAACCAATTTCTAAACGCTGGAGTAGATCCTAAAGAGATACCACTTCCTCATGAATTTATCTTGAATCGAGATCTTTTGGCTCAACTTTATCCCAGTTTGCCGAGGGAACAACCCCATTTGTAAAAAGTATGTACATACAGTCAGTGGTAGAAGCAGGATTACAGTCAAAAGGAAAAGGTTAAAAGAGTTGTAGCTAGTGGGAATAGAACCAATGACCTTACAAAGGTTTTGAACCCCCTTTTGGGGTGTGTCAAGGGGATTCAAAACATAACATATAGAAGTAAAAAACAGATTTTACCTTATATATACAGTATAGGCGGTTCGGGCGAACAACCTTCCGCCCTTAAATTCGCCCTTGATTGTCTATACATATTTATTGTAAGCATTAAATTCTAATCTACTTAAGTTGAATTAACTAATTTTAATAAATTAAATTGTATCAATCGTGTACAACTTTTTTATTTTATTTTTTATATTATTATCAATGTACACTATAACTTAAGTTCTAGTGTATAAAATGTTCGCCACAAAGTATCCAATTATCAAGTTGTTTGTAGGGTTGGGCTAGTTAGCAGCCAGTCCTGGATAGAAGGGAAGGGGTTGTTGCCGTGTTTGACAAAGAAACTATAAAGTCGCATAGATTATGATGAGATTGAAATAATTAGTCCAACAAGTATGTGACAAAAACCATGTTTGTCGTCAATATGGTTAGAAAATTTTGGTTACTAACAGTTAAAAAATTATTTTTGTTGTTTTTGAAAAAGTAATACTCGTACACACGTATCCAAAGACTTTGAAAAACTTACCGAAATGTCATGGCCTCTATTCTTAACAGTAGCATTGCAGAGCTTGTAATTCCTTTTTTCTGGCTTTCGGATTATTCTAACTCTTTCATTCGACAAATCTACAGGAGACTGCATCTCCCCCTTATTGCAAGCATTCCACTCTTTCTTCAGTTTTCCCCACATTCTTGGACCTCTCTCACTTTTTACACCATACTCAAACTCTCTCTCATCCTCTATATGTCACAAAAATATCAATAAATCAAACAATTAAAATAAATAAGTAATACATAAAAATGTACATGTCAATGAAGCGGATCTAGGATCAGAAAGATCATCACTAACTTGCGGTCGAAACTATTTATATCCGATAGATTTGTACATTTTTTGTATATAACATACCAAAATGCGTGTGTGCTATTATTTTGAGAGCAACTATACAATGTTGTCATTTTCCCATAAAACCAAACAACATTAAATCTACTATACGGAGTCTTCGATTTAATATCGTCCCATTTTTCGGCCCTGATCATAACAAAAGATTAGTGCACCAAGCTACTTTTTTTTTTCTTTTCTTTTCTGTATATAGAAAAACCAACAAAGTAAATATTGTAGCACTTACCAACTTCTTGCGCTCTAATGGATGTTGCAAAGAAGAATAGAACGAAATAAAACATGGCCAAGACTGAGAAATATCTTTGTTGCGTCATCGCTAGGAGCTAGTGTTTTACTTATTGGAGAAGAATAAATTGTGATATTCAGAGGGTTTCACCTAGTGGCTTTATATAGATGAGATGATCTATGGAAATAGAAGTTCGTAATATATATATAATGTGTGTGTATTTCCCTATGTGGCTGCCACATGAGCCTTTCCTAACAGTTTCTTCTTTCACATTTTATTGGACACAATTATAAAAGACCATATTGCGACAAATTAAAAAAGAAAAGCACCATGTGGGAAAAAGAAATGAAAAACAGTAGACTTACTGGTCGTCTTGTTTTTTACTACCTAATTAATGAACTCCTTTCAAATTAATATACTATTATTATTCTTGTCTTTCCCTTTGTGATCTGCAGTGTAAGCCAAGCTAGTAAGACCATAGTTGAACAATCTAGAAAGCCTATCATTCAAGACTAGTCAACGTGCATTCAATGGTCTTAATGTGTTTTAAAATCGAAATCTTAAAATGTTTTAAGCACTCTTGCGTTGATGAAAATATATTTATAAAATCATATATTACAAGTAAATTATTATGATAAGAGCGTTGATTAGTAATTGCTTAAACTAATAACAGACTTACTATTACAGATTAGCAGCCCCTAGAGGTTCAAGAAATAGTAGAACATATTTATGAGTTAGTGCTAAACTAAAATCATGATTTGAGAATTGTTTTACACATTTAATTTTAAAATATAAAGTACTAATCATTATTAAATTAACTGTATACAACAGAAAAATCATAAACTTTCATGTCAAATATATTTTAGCATAACTATGTTGAATTGTTTTCCACAAAGGCGTGATTGATGCTTCCCTACCATGCATGGTTTGAATATTCATAAAAATCCAAAAAACATATTAATTAATTAAAAAATTTCCTTTATCCTAGCAAATTTTCTTCATGGCTAGAGAACTAGGGGCTATTATATTTGTGAAAATTTTATATGCTATAGCTAAATAATGCAACTTACTTATTATAAATCAACATATTTTAAAAATATTATTTACAATCACTTTTTATATTTTATAGCAAAGTACAAATAACATACAATTGAACCCTCAACGAACCCTCTCTCTTGTACCTCAACTATCTCGCTCTTTATCTTTTCTCTCCCTTTCTGAAACCCTAGATCTAAATCGCCGGCGAAGGCCTACCAACAAAGTTGACCTAGATTCCGATTTACTCAAAATGAAGCCCTTTTTCATCTGGTTTTGCTGATCAAAATCTAGTTTTGGTATTGGGTTCTCCTTCTTTGGAGTCCATAACTTTTTCTCCGGGATCTATGGCTGCTTCTTCTTTTTTGTTCGTCTGTTGACCCAGATTCCGATCTCGAAACGATGCCTTTTGTCCATATAGTTTTGCTGCTCAAAATTCGGATATATTCGTTCCGTACAAATGAATCCATGTCGCGATGAAAGATTTGATACACTATATTCAATTTACTCAAAACTAAACAGATCTATGTAACACTTGAAAAGTTGGAGGCGCGATGGAAGATCTGATTGCCGTTTTTTTGTTCATCTTCATTTTAATTTTAATATAATATATACAGTATTTTGCTTGGCCGAAAGACGCCATCTCTAACGAACTTTCTTCTTTTCTTTGCTATTGAGTCACATACAATGTTACAAATACATTGTAGTGTGAACAAACACACTCAAATACATTATATTTATGTACAAATACATTGTATTTTACTTGTATTTATATATACCGAAGATCATTTTTTGTGGCAGATCCCTATATTTTTAAAATTTTTGTTGTTTGGATAAAACCGACTTAAATACAGTAAATTGAATAGGGTGTAAAAGCAGCTACGAATGAATATGTCGAATTGAATATAATCGAATACCACTGTTTTTGTGATTTTTTTGTTTGAATACAACTCTCTATTGAATACATTGTAAAAACGTTAAGAATGAATATATCTGAATTGAATAGAGCACTATACACCATATTTCTTGATTTTTTGTTGTTTGAATACAACTGAATTTAATATGGTGAAATTAAATATAATATAAAATATATAAGAAGGAATATATCAGAATTAAATACACTGTATACAATCGAATTGATACACGATGATTTATTGTGCTTTTCGTTATTAAACAGCTGGAATCCCTATTTTAGGCGAATTACCTCATCGTATTTATATATAGAGAATACATGGAATATAACACAATAACAATGAAATTGTAGAGACGACCAGTAAATTTAATATTGTAGCTATAGTACGTTTAACTATAGTGATTTCTGAAAATTTCTCTTTTTTCCCCTTCTTTTTGTCTCCACAAATTCAAACATTTCTTTTCTTTCTTTAATTATAGGTTAAGCTTAGTTGAGGTAAACCCATTTCATTACCTCTTTAAAGAGTGAATGACACAGTTACCCGTAAAAATAAAACAATTTACCCTTACCTACCCATTTATTTTTTTACCCATTAAACTAATTATATTTCTACCCATAGTGGTTTTTGTGGGAATTTTTCTCTTTTTTCTCCATTTTTTTTTTATTTCTATGCTTCTTTTCTTTTTTCCTTTTTTCTTTCTTTTCTCTTTTTCTTTTTCCTTGTTTTCTTCTTATCTTTTTCTTTTTTCTCTTTATTTCATTTATTTTTGACCAAACCGTATTATTGTATTTTTATCATAACTTATTTTACACTCAAATTTGATTCCTTCTTTATTTTTTTTCTTTTTATTTTTTTCTTTATTTCTTGTTCTTTTTCTAATGCCACGTGATTACCATGCAAACTTGATCTCCCTCCCTACAAATATCAGTACACTCTCTACCATTAGCAGTAACACAACTAGTTATGGAGCAAGAAAATATAATCTACGACCACCAACTCTCCATATATACTAGTTAAAATAGAAATAATAATAAAATATAAGTAGCAAAAAAGACTTCTAGTACCATATGATACCAATATAGTATACATGTATACCAACAGAGTATACGATTGCATTAGAATATTAATACAAGTATCTGTAACTATACTACGGTACCAAAACATTAAAGGATGCAATAAAAGTATGAGAAAATTACATGCTCACATTGCAAGCTAAATATTCGCAAAGAAACTTGCTCATTCCGTATACTAACAGGGTAACAGTTGTATGGGGTCGTTCCAACAATTGTCTATAATACACATAATCTATGTTTATCGGCACAAAAAAATTCCAGCACTGCAAATCATGTTCGTATAAATAATTTCAGAATAGAATTCACTTAAAAATGCAGCTAAAACAACCAAAAGATGTTCAAACTACTATATGATACCAACATGGCATATAACTATACCAACATAGTATACAATTTTACTTGTTAATTCCCGGTAACTATATGACTATACTACTATGACATATTATACATGCATATAAAGAAAATAAGAAATAGTGTACCACATATTAATATAGTAAAGTATTTCAAGATATTGTACTATATTGCTATTATTAAAAAAAAATCAAACAGTGTATCAATTAAATGTAGCTAATACAACCAAATTCAACTAGCATATGATAACAATATAGTATATAGCTATACTAATAGGGTATATAGTTGTATGGGGTCATTCCAACAACTGCATATAACTATAAAAACTATTACATAATACACAAAATTTATGTTCATAGGTACAAGAAAATCCAACGCAGCAAAATATGATCATATAAACCATTTCAAAATAGAATTCACTTAAAAATGCAGCCAAAACAATAAAAAAAAATTCCAACTATCATATGACACCAATATAACATATAATTATACCAATAGGGTATACAGTTCTACCAATTAATTTCAGGCAACTATATATTACTATACTACTATTACATAGTACAGATGCATAAAGAGAAAAATCATAAAATAGTGTACCACATATTAATATATACTTATATGATACCAAACTGTTATATATATATATATATATATATATATATATACCATTTTGGTATATAGTACAAATTCGTCTCCTTCACTAGTTCAACTTAATTTCAACCAAAATTTCACTAACTCTACTGCAAAATCTCCACCAAATTGTCCCAAGCATTAGCGACAACTCCTAATCAATATTTCAAACAAATCCCAAGCAATTCATATCAGAACAACTACAAACTCAACAAACTCATCATATGAGTTTCAAGTTTCAAAGTCCTTCAATAATAAATTTGATTTTTTCTAATAATAGATCTCCAAATATCAAATTTACCCAAATCTTCCAAACAACTCTCTAAACAAACCTCAATCAAAAGTGTATAAAATATTAACAAATTCTCGAAAACCCATTTGTGCTGTTCAAGTTTTCTCAAACCCCAATAATATTGTTTTGAGCTCTCTTCTTTTATATCTTCTTAAATCAGTATGTAACTTTAGCTTTTGAATTTTCAGATTACAACTTTTAGATCTATTCAGATAATAAATTAATTAATCCAAAAAGTTATAGCAAATAGCGGCAACAAAGAAAATGAGAAGTTGATAAAAATGAAGAAACTCACTAAGATCCTGACCGACATTGAAGCAGAGCAAAGCATATATGAAAGAAGAAAACGCCTGCAACAATTGGGAAATTTTCTGTGTATTATCAATAGAACAGTGAAAATAAATGATCTAGCTACACCTATATATACAAGTTGCATCTAATTGTCTAGCTGTTGCCAGCTGTCTAACTAACCTCCACTATCAACATAATTAACTAATAACCAATTACATTGCATTAACTAACACAACTAAAACAGATCAAGCTGTTAGTGCACAGTTAGGCAGCTTAGTGCACATTTAGGCAGTTGTCTAATTCCTTCACATCCCCCTCTAGCTAGGAGCTATGAAGATGTTCTTCATGCCTAGCTTGGACATTAATGATGTTGAGTGACACCCAAACCCTTAGTAAGAATATCTGCCTGTTGTTCTGAAGAAGGAAGATGTAAAAGATAAACAAGTCCAAGTTGCACCTTCTCGCGAATGAAATGACAGTCTATATCAATATACTTTGTGCGCTCACGAAGCATTGGATTAGCAGCTATTTGAATCGTGGACTTATTGTCACACAACATAGACACAGGTTTCTGAATATGTACCCCCAATTCTTCAAACAAACCAGTCAACCAAACTATTTCTGCAACTGTTGATGCCAGACTTCGATACTCGACCTCAGCTGAGCTTCTGGATATGGTAGTTTGTTTCTTCGACTTCCATGAGATCAAAGAGATACCAAACTTAATCAAATACCCAATGACTAATTGCCTGTTGTTTCGACAAGAGGCCCAATCTGCATCACAATAAGCTGTGAGTTGAGAGGAAACATCTGCGGACATTAATATCCCCAAGCCTGGGGATTGCTTGATATACTTGAACACCTTGATGACAACCTCCATATGTTATGTCTTAGGACAATGCATGAACTGGATTAAGAATTGCACTGCAAGTGCAATATCTGGTCTAGTCACAGTGAGGTAGAGAAGTCTTCCAATCAATCTTTGATATGCACTAGGATAATCAATAACTTTATCATCTTCAATACCAAACTGAGTGTCAAAATCCAATTTGTAAGCTTCTCGTTGACCTCCAAAGGTGCCCTTACTGGTTTTGAACCTGAGATTCCCATATCTGAGATGAGTTCTAATGCATATTTTATTTGATGCATTAGAATTCCTTCTGTGCTTCTAGCAAATTCAATCCCTAAGAAAAACTTCAGCTCCCCTAAGTCCTTGATTTTAAAAACTTGCTGTAAGTACTCCTTAGTCTTCTGCATTAAGATAGCATCATCTCCTGTAATTAGTAGGTCATCAACATAAACTAAGACCACTACTATTTTTCCTTGGACTTTTCTGGTGAATAAGGAATAGTCTAAGTGACTCTGACCGAACCCAGAAGTTGTTAATGCAGATGTTAGCTTGATGTTCCACTATCTAGAAGCTTGCTTAAGCCCATACAGTGATTTGAGAAGTCGACAAACCTGATGATGTCCCTCACAAGCAAAACCTTGTGGTAACTCCATGTATACTTCTTCAGTCAAATCACCTTGCAAAAATGCATTGTATACATCCATTTGATGAATGTCCCAATTATTCATTGCTGCCAATGAAATAATAGTCCTCACTGTTACCTTCTTGACAACAGGGGAGAATGTTTCTTGATAATCCAGTCCCTCTCTTATACCCTTTGGCAACCAACCTTTCCTTAAACCGTTCCACTTCACCTGTAGCTTTATATTTAATCTTGTATATGATCGGCTCCTACCTACACCACTATAGAATGGCGAGGAGAGGTCGATGTAGCTTTTACCCGAATGGGTCGGGATCGATATCCACATGGAGTTAGAAGATTATAGTTGGGTTCCTATCCGACCTAGTTATGTATCTTGTCTTTAGTTACTCTTCTAGTCATAAGTTGGTTTTGATTCTATTCTAGTTTAAATCTATTTCTTACTAAAAAGAAGCTAAGTATAATATTTTGTAAGGGTTTTCTCAATTTATAAAAGGCACTAGGGAAGTGACTTACACCTAGGCGAATACCTAACGGGATCTAGAATTTAGGACAAACTTTTTGTACATGGGCTCGTGATATAACCTCACACTCAATTACTCACCCTATACCTCTCGATAGTTTGGGAGGACTTTGCCCGAATTGGTTTTCTCAAGTCTAATTGGGTGTTTCAACAGTGCAAGTGAAATTGGCTCAAGTCGGGTATTACTATCTCTAGGTTTAACCCTTCAATTGGGGCTATCAATCTCTGAATTCACCCAAATTCCTTGTTAACCTATCTTACCTAGACTTGGGTCCTCTTTCTCAAGAACAATCCTAGTCAAAAAGGCATGAATCAGTGTTTGCAACCACCAATTCAACAGATAAAGCATGAAACAAGCTAAATATCACTTTCCCACAAACAAGGAAGCCCTAAAATTAGAGACCGACACTAGATTTGGGTCACAACCCTAGCTAATGGGTCTAGCTACTCATAATCACGGTAGAAATCAAAAGAGCAGATGAAATTATAGCCATAAATGTTTAATACAAAGATAAAATCTAAGATTATAAGCTAAAGCTACTATAAAATTACTCAAAAAGGAAAAAGGCTATTTTTCACGAGCTCCCTAAAACATAAGATAACCTAAAATTGTGAAAAAGAACTATTTATACACAACAAAAATTACTGGACAAAAATTCCCTTGGTGTGAGCGGAAAAATAGATGCCTCAGCGGATTGACTTTCACGGCCGCGCAATAACGAGCGCGGAATGCATTTCTTCAAGCTTGGATCTATCTGAACCATGATTCCGCTCCCAGCGGAATTAGGATAGCCTCAGCAGTGGGATTTAGCGCGGCCGCGAAAAATAAGCGCTGACCGCGTTCTATGCTTGGCCCAAAATGACTAACTCTCTAATCCTCTATTTTCGCTCTCAGCGGATTTATGATCACGACCGCGCCAATGGTTCCACGACCGCGCTTTTGCGACGAGGTCAGCGGTCCATAATGAGTCTAATTTCCAACTCTATAAATCTACTTCGGTGGCCGCACTCAGTATACTGCCCCAGCGGAAGGGCTTACGCTACAGCGTAATCTTGGTGCTGTCAGCGCTCCTGTTGAGTTCATGGCTTGTGCAAGATTGGCTCCCTTTTAACTTCGTTTTGGCCTCTTTGCCTCATTTTGACTCAAAACCTGCAAGTAGGTACCTTGATTTAGTTTTCGGGAATACCTTAGCGCATTTTTTCCCCAAAACCCAAAAGAGTAAATAGTAGGTTAAAATCCCTAGTTATCAACTCCCCCAAACTTAAGCTTTTGCTTGTCCTCAAGCAAACAAGGTAATACCCTCATCCACAAGAAAGAGAAAGTCGAATTTCAGCTGTTCAAAAGTTACTTCATCAAGCTTCAGTTGGGAGTAACAATTACCCTCAACACAAATGCATTATTGACAGCATTATGCAATGACTTTCTGAGTTCCATAGATCTAATATGACACAAAACTTCAAGAGTTGACTCAATTCATCAAAGAGATTCGCTCTTTCACGTAGGTCACTGTGGATCCCCGACTCTTTCTCCTTTAATCTCCATGAGCTTATCTCACTGTCTAGAATGCACGCTCAAAATCGAGATTATCAAGAAGTGCACTCATCACTCTCAAAAGAATGCCACAAGTCCGGCTTTAAGTACCATATGCTTGCCCCTCATGTAAATCATCACTAATGTAAGCTCACTCAACTTGAAATCCTATAGGGATTTAACGGGATGTAATGAAGGCTTTTTGGATAAAATTCGGATATAATGAACTATGATTGTATCATCTTTTCTTAAGCACTCAATTTTCACAATTTGGATAATGTTCTTCTTGACTCTTTGAGTCATTTTCTTCTTCCTTTGGGGAACTACAGAGACACATTGTCGCTCTTTCTTCTATTTGATGCTCATTTTTCTCCTTTTCTCGTCATTCCAAACCTTTTAACATTGTTTCATTGAATCCTTTCAACCTTTACTTTTCTTTTTGACATGTTTCTTTTTGACTTTTCATCCTTTTCTTTGCCTTTCCTTTTCATCAATTATTTTTTTTCTTTGAACCTTTCATCACTTTGAATTTCCTGGTCTCTCTCCCAAACTTATCCTTTTAACTATTGTTCATCATGAATGCTCAGGAAAGATTCGGTGCCAAGAGAGGGTCACTATAGAATGGATGAAGGTTTGTAATAAAGGTTATTGAACGAAAAGGCTCAGGCTCAAAGGGGTTGACTAGGGATATTATAATGGTAGGCTATGGAAGTCATCCAATTCAAATGGGACCAAGGAGAGCCTATAATAACTTCTCAAGTCGAGCTACACTTAGAATTTCGCCTAGAAAAACATTCGGGGCAAGTTCTAAACTTGTTGGCACGACACTTGGGATTGCAATTCAAAACCTCACCTCTCAAGCCACAAGATTGTTAAAGAGAATAGAGTCGAGGGACCACAACAACCTTAGCTTAGATTGAAAACTCACATATGGCTACAAACACTAGTTGATGACAGTTCTAGACAACTCAAGATTCTAAGGGTCACAACTAGAGCTAATCTCGTCTACAACTTGTCTCTAACCATGTGGTCAAAGGTAAATATGCTGGTGCCAAGTTAAGCTTACTTGAGTCACGTTTATTCACTACTACCATATAAAATAAAAAGAAAAACAAAAAAGAAAAACAGACTCAATCCCTTAAGAAGGTCGTCACGCCATCCATCGTAGGGAAGAGCCACCCGGTTCACACCAATTCCACCCTTGGAAAGAACCGTGGCATTAAGAAAACGAAAGGCTTATTGATCACGGAGAAGTAAAAAGAAGATATAAGTTCAAAAAGAAGCTACTAAAGGAAATAAGAAGCTAAACTATAAAGGAAAATTATAAAAGAAGTTATAAAGTAAAAGTACGTAAAGTAACATGAATATTTATTATAGGGGATTAAGACGAATATACATAAGAAGGGAATTAATATATACATGGAAAAGTAACTTTATATACATAACAAAGATAAAAATTACGGAAGTAAAGTACGAGAAATAGAAAATAAAGAAAGGAAAATAGTGTCGAGAGTTATTACAAACCAAAATCACCCACATATCCAAAACATCAAATGATGCCACCCCCCCCCCAAATAAAAATTAGCATTTCCCTCAATGCTAAATGCAAAAATAGAATAGGGGAAGGGTAGAGAGTAAATGATAACTCCCTAAGATGCCTCTGTCTGCATAGAAGCTGGGCCACTGGGTGGGTCAATGTCAGGGTCCTGGGACTGGGCTGATGCATCTCCCTCGGGGTCCTCCAGCTGGATCGCCAAATCCTTAGTCTGTGGGATCACTACCCTCCTCGCAGGCTCACTGGTGGTATCAGTCTGAGCTGCAGAAGTAGGCTCTCTTATGAGTAGATCAAGGGGGATATCACCTGCTGTAGTGAGCTTGGTCACCTCCTTCTTCAGGTTATCCTGGCTCTTCCGTATCTTCTTTACCTGTTTTCCCAGGGACTTGATTTCCTTTTCATGTGTGCCCATGGAATCCAGAATTTTCTTCTGGTTTTCAACTATACTCTTCAAAGTCTCCTCCAATGATGGAGGCAATTGGATCTGGTATGGGGCTGCCTGAGCTGCTACGGCACTGTGATAGAGAAGTTAGCTTTGATGAAGCTACCTGCAACCAATTGCTGATACTGGCCAATGTCTGGTTTACCCTCAGAGCAGTCTGAGGCAGATGGTCCGGAGGGAGGCTGTGGTATGGCAATAGAGGACCCCTCAGCAGTAAATGGCTCTGAACCTGTGGCCACCACCCCAGGATCTTCAGACTGGTCTGTGGAAGTGGTGGCTTTGCTCTTGGACTTGGGGTTGTCCGGAACTTTCAAAATGTACCAGGAGAATGGAAACTTCGGCTTCACCTTGGTGTCATAGTCCCTTCCCTCAACTCCCTGGTCCTGGAAGTACATAGTAAGGAAGTTTGTGAAGGGATATGAATGCTCACCCTTTTTGATCGTCTTGTTAATCACCCTGGCCATGATATTCCCGACATTTATCGGGAACCCTGCCATAATCTCCCTCATAATAAGAGCCCGAGAAACTGACATGTCACTATCATGAGTAGTGGGGTAGATCCTGCTACAAACAAATGTGGCCCAACCCTTTGCCTTGAAACTCAATGTGTTCCTATAGATAGGAACCCCGGCTGTTAGCCACGCTGGAGTAATCCTGGGAATAGCAATCATAGAGGCTACCCAAGGGCGAGCTATCTCATCCAGATCCACCTTCTCCAGATATTGGGTCTCATCTTCATTATTGAACCCATCATAATCATTAAGTGCTTCGCCATTGAATAAAATCTTCTTGTTGCGGACTTTGGTCAGGTAGGTGCCCTGTTTGATGTGGGCGACATTAGCATAGAACTCCTTGACCACAAACTCATTGGCCTCTGGCAGGTTGCTGGTGAAGAACTTCCACCCCACTCTCTCGTTGAAGTGCCTTTTACATATAGGTTGTGGGATAGAAGGTCCCGCTTAATGAAGACCCTTTCCACTGTAAGTGACCTCAGAGGCCACCACTCCCTGAATTTATGATATGCCTTCTCACTCACGAACCGGTCTTGCCATATTGCCGCTTTCTGAGATCTCTCCAATCCCCCTGTCTATGTGTCACCACCCCTACCGTCGTCCAGGACATCATCACCACCATCAATATGTACTGGGGCAAGTGTGGAGGCTGGAGCTACGGCACTGGGGTCCAGGGGTGGAGGAGAGTCACTAAAACCTAAGCTATCCGAAGAGCCGGACGCAGAAGTTCATTCATTTATGAGTTTCCGGGGTTGAGACTGTGCCTCCTCTTGAGATTGGCCAGTTTCCCCCTTCGAAATTTCCCGAGAGGGGACATACTCGCTAGACGTGTCTGGAGTGGGCCTCCATAGAGTCTGCTTGTTTCCAATCATCCTTCTCGGGGCTAGGGGTGATGTTGGTTGTTTGCCCCTTCCCCGTCCCCGATAGGACGCTCCCCTTTCGAGTTGTTTATCCTGGCCTCCTATAGAATGAACCATTGTCTGCAAACATAATCAGTGAAACTCATTAACATTGTTATTCAATCAAGCATTATATGTGAATGCAGATAAAGGTTGCAACAGATAAAAATAGGTGACCGCTGTCAGCGGAAAAAGAAGCGCTACAGCAGATAGTCCAACACTGACAGCGAAAAAAGGGGCTCGACCGAGAGAGGCTGGGGGTCAGACTACCCAGTCTCTGAACATCAACACCGCTGACCGCGGCCATAGAAGCCTCACCATTGACAGTGGAAAAACAAACGCGACCGCAAAATCTATATGACAATTCTCTGAAACTACGTTCCGTTGTCCGTGAAAAAATAATCGCGGCCACGAAAAGTCGACCACTGTCAGCGGAAATTCCACCTCGTCCGTGCAAAATAGGCCACTTACAACTTATCAAAATCACATTACCGCTGACCACGAAATTCATGCCGCGGCCGCAGAATTCAAACTGAACGGGCAGTGAGGAAAGGTTCACTAGCTAGGGTTCATATTTTTCGCAGAATATGGACATTAATCAAGCAAAAATAAACACCCCAACCCCCATTAGGCATCACAAAATAATAACCCATTCATTTTTGCCATTAATTAAACAAGCTCATGATTTTAGGTCTATATTAAGTCTAATTAGGAAGAAAAGCTAAAAATAAGAGGAACAAAAAAGAAAAAAAAAATTACAACTAAAAGATTGATCATACCAGTAGCTAGATTTATTGTAGGAGTGTAACTTGTGAGATGAAATGGTGTTTAGAAGCAAAAACAGGAGTATGATGAACAATGAAGGGGGGATGTGAAATTGGAAAGTGAGAAAAGTGTAAAAGGGTGAGGGCATCTCTATTTATACTACACTCTAGGCCCCCATTGACTCACCTGGCCGGCAGAGGAATTTTGCCGCTGACCGCGCTTTTCACATGATGAACATCTGAAGCTGTAACTCCACCGCTGTCAGTAGAAAAATAAGTGCGGCAGCGAAATAGTGGCCGCTGATCGCGGACGCGGATCAAACTTCAGAGAAGTAACATTTTTAGCTCAACAAGTTCGTGGCCGCTTAGAGATTTCGCCCCCGCGTAAATGCTGCCGCTGACCGCGGAATTTTGAGCGCGACAACGGTTCAGTGCATAATTAATCACTTTTCACCAGTATGAGTCTTGCACTGCATCAAACAAATCCTACACAAATCTCACAACCAGTCCGTTCAAAAGATCCTAATCTAAGAATAAAAAATAATGATAAATAAAGGAAAAATCACTTGGGTTGCCTCTCATGAAGCGTCTGATTTAATGTCATGGCACGATGCATGGTACCATCATCATTGGAACTTAATCAAAGACACCACATGGCTGTCATCAAATTTTCTCAAGTAATGCTTCAAACGATGCCCATTCACTCGAAAGATTTCACCTTTTTTGTTCTTTAAGTCAAGAGCACCCAAAGGTGTTACATGCACTACCTCAAAGGGACCACTCTATTCAGCTTTGAGTTTGCCCGAAAATAGACGCATAAACTCGGAGTTGAAGAGAAGGACCAAATCACCCTCTTTGAATTCCTTTTTTTTGGCATATTTATCATGCAAATATTTCATCTTCTCCTTGTACAATGATGAGCTTGAATAGGCATGAAAACGAAATTCATCTAGCTCATTGAGTTGTTCCACCCGAAGATTTGCTGCAACATCCCACTCAAGATTTAACCTCTTCAGGGCCCATAGTGCCTTATGTTCCAGCTCAACCGAAAAATGACACGCTTTACCAAATACCAACCGGTACGGAGACATACCGATTGGGGTCTTAAATGCAGTCCTATAAGCCCATAGCGCATCATCTAGCTTCCTTGACCAATCCGTTCTATTGGCATTCACATTCTTGGACAAGATGCTTTTGATTTCCCTATTTGAAACCTCCACTTGCACACTATCTTGAGGATGGAAAGGAGTATAGACCTTATGATTGACACCATATTTAGCAAGCAAAGTATCAAATGCCCTATTACAAAAATGAGACCCCCCATCACTTATAATTTCCCGAGGTGTCCTAAACCGTGTGAAAATGTTCTTCTTGAGAAAAGCTACTACACTTCGGGCTTCATTGTTGGGAAAATCCACGGCCTCGACCCACTTTGAAACATAATAAACCGCCACAAGAATATAAGTATTTCCACACGAACTAATAAAAGGGCCCATGAAGTCTATGCCCCACGCATCAAATATGTCAACTTCAAGAGTAGTTGTGAGAGGCATTTCATCCTTATTTGATATTCCTCCCGCTCTCTGACACTCATCACAAGCTCACTCGCATATCTATGCAAGGTTGGCCAATAAAAACCACAACTCAGAACTTTGGAAGCAGTCCTCGCCCCACCGTGATGACCACCGTAAGGAGAGAAATAACAAGAATCAAGAATGCTAATTTTATCCTCCTCTGGTACACACCTACCAATCACTCCATCATTGAAAATTTTAAACAAGTAGGGCTCATCCCAATAATAGTCTAAACTCTTCCGTTTGAGTTTCTTCCTTTGGTTAGAAGAGAGCTCACACGGGACAATGTCGGTAACAATGAAATTGGCAACATCTGCAAACCAAGGCATATCATTCATAGAACCCGGGAGGATTTTCTCATCTGGGAAAACATCATTAATTTCAATACCATCTTTTGTCCTCCCTTGCTCTTCTAGCCGGGACAAATGATCCGCAACCTGATTTTCACTACCTTTCCGATCAATAATCTCGAGGTCAAATTCTTGAAGCAACAAGACCCATCTCATCAGTCTAGCTTTGGAGTCCTTCTTTGTCATCAAATTCCGGAGCACCACGTGATCGTGTGAACAATCACTTTGGCGCCCATGATATAAGGCCTAAATTTCTCCATTGCAAACACAATTGCCAACAATTACTTCTCCATCATTGTATAATTAACCTGGTCATCGTTCATAGTTTTTCTTGCATAGTACACCAGATGAAATGTCTTGTTCACCCGTTGCCCCAAGACCGCTCCGACCGCAACATCACTTGCGTCGCACATAAGCTCAAAGGGTGAGCTCCAATTTGGTGTGCAGTAATGATTGGAGTGGTTGTTAATTTACACTTCAAGATCTCAAAGGCCTTCATGCATTCTTCATTGAAATAAAACCTTGCATCCTTCTCTAATAGCTTGCTTAGGGGATTCACCACCTTGGAGAAGTCTTTGATGAACCTACAGTAAAAACCCGCATGCCCAAGGAAACTTCTAACTCCCTTAACGGAAGTTGGAGGAGGAAACTTTGAGATCACTTCTATATTAGCCTTGTCCACTTCAATGCCATCTTTTGAGATCTTATGGCCGAGGATAATGCCCTCCTCGACCATAAAGTGGAATTTTTCCAATTCAAAACAAGATTTGTCTCTTCACATCGGGCTAGAACCTTATCAAGATTTTGCAAACATTCTTCAAATGAGTATCCAACCACACTAAGGTCATCCATAAAGACTTCGAGGAAGTCCTCCGTCATGTTAGTAAATATCACCATCATGCACCGCTGAAATGTAGCGGGTGCATCGCACAATCCGAACGGCGTCCTAGAGAATGAAAAGGTACCGTACGTGCATGTGAATGTAGTTTTCTCTTGATCTTCTAGGGCTATAAGAATCTGATTGTAACCTGAGTACCCATCCAAGAAATAATAGAAGGCCCGCCCAGCAAGTCTATCTAACATCTGGACCAGGAATGGCAATGGAAAGTGATCCTTTCGAGTCACCTTGTTCAGTTTTCTGTAGTCCATACATACCCTCCAACCAGTCACAGTCCGAGTAGGGATCAACTTATTCTTTTTATTTTTCACCACAGTCATACCCCCTTTTCGGAACACACTGCACTGGTGAAGTCCAAGCACTGTCTGAGATTGGATAGATAACCCCTGCATCAAGCAATTTGATGATTTCCTTTTTTACCACCTCTTGCATTGCCTCATTCCACCTCCGTTGATGTTCCATGGACGGTTTTGCATCATCTTCAAGAATAATTTTATGCATGCAAAAGGTGGGGTTTATGCCCCGAATATTAGCTAAGGTCAATCCAATTGCTTTCTTTATTCTTTGGAGAACTTCAAGAGTTGAGTTTACCTGCACGTTAAGCAAGTAGAAAGAATAATAGGTAATGTAGAAGAAGGGCCCAAGAATTCATACCTGAGGTATGATGGGAGAGGCTTCAACTCCAAAGTTGGTGGCTCCTCGATCGACGGCTTTGTCGGTGGAGTCTTCCGATTTTCCAAGTCCAAAGATATCTTACGGCGACCATAAGAATAGGAGCCCATTCCGTGCAATGCATTAGTACATTCAACCAAGCCACCCCTTGCATCATCCTCATGGTTCAACAAGACAGCTTCCATGGGATCTTCCACATTGATCATTGAGCTTGTATCATCAATTATCACTTCTGTCACTAAATCCACAAAAGAGAAAACCTTGGTACTATTTGGTCACCTCATTGACTTGCACACGTGGAAGACAACCTCTTATCGCCCACCCCGGAGGTGAGTTCACCGACTTCAACATCCACCAAGGCCTTCCCTGTTGCTAGGAACGACCTTTCCAAGATTATAGGCACCTCATATTCCACCTTGCAATCGAGGATCACAAAATCAGCAGGCAAGATAAACTTTTCGACCCTCACAAGAACATCATCAATAATACCAAGGGGCCGCTTCATAGTTCTATCCACCATTTGTAGTATCATTGAAGTTGCTCGTGGTTGACCAATACCCAAAGTTTTGAAGATGGAGTAAGGCATCAAATATATACTAGCACCCAAATCACATAATGCCTTTGCAAAATCAGCACTTCCAATGGTACAAGGGATGGTAAATGCGTCGGGATCTTCAAGCTTGGGAGCCATCGAGTGCATAATGGCACTAACTTGGTGGGTCATTTTGATGGTCTCACATTCCATGGATCTCTTTTTAGTCACCATGTCTTTCTTAAACTTGGCGTATCCCGGTATTTGCTCAAGAGCTTCCACTAATGGCACGTTGATTAACAAGCTCTTCATCATATCTATGAACTTCTTGAATTGATTTTCACTTTTCTGCTTTGTTAGTCTTTGAGGATAATAAGGAGGAGGCCTAGGCAAAGGTGTCTTGGCTTTTTGCACCACCGTCTCTGGAATGTCTATCACGTGTTCCCTAGACGGGTTCACGTCATTTTATGATTCCTCCTCATTGTCATTGATATCAATCCTCACTTCACCATTCACTTGCTCTTTACTCACTTGCTTAACCACTATAGGAACATCATCATTTTGCATTTCATCATCATCACACACAACTCTTTTTTGCTTGGAGGTACTTGCTTCACCACCTCGACCACTCCTTGTGGTCACCGCCATTGCATGTCCGATATTGTTATTGTTCCCTCCTTTCGGGTTTACTACCGTGTCACTAGGTAGTTCCCTTTAGGGAGAGTTTTAAATGCTTGTGATATTTGCCCCATTTGGACTTTAAGATTGCGGATGGAGGTAGTGTGGGAGGCACTTTGAGCATCATAATAGGCAGTCCTCTCCATCATCTGTTTGATATTCTCGTTGAGATTGATACATAGGAGGATTGTGGGTTGTTGATACATTGGGGGCCTTTGAAAGTCCGACCCCCGATTTCCATTTCCACCCCAATTGTTGTTGTTATTTCCGTTCCAATTATTGTAGACACCCCAATTCTGATTATTATTCCCCCAATTGCTTGAGTTGTTGTTGTTCCAGTTTCCTTTCCCTTGATTGTTCCAATTCTGATTATTCCCTTGAGATCTCCACTGTTGGTTTTGAGCATTGCTCCGTGCCCTTGATAGTTGTTTTCATACATCACATCCTCACTTTGGTCATCATATGAATCATCATTATTGTATCCACTCATACTTTGCCCATTGTGATCATTGTGTCCTTGCATTTGTTGGCCACACTGTCTTTGCATGTTGACCATTAGATTGACCCCTTCCATTTCATGTACTTGCTTTGGTCCTTAGATTTGCTGAAGCTGTGCTTTGGCAAGCTGATTCATAGTTGTTGTTAACTCGATAATGGCTTGACCATGGTCTTGTAGTTCTTTATGAAGATTGATCACATTCGGGTCACCTTGAGGAACGTTTTCCCGACTTTTCCACGCTGAAGAAGTGTCAGCCATTTCATCAAGAATATCACAGGCTTCATCATAAGAAAACTTCATAAAATTTCCCCCAGCTAACTGGTTCACCACACATTGATTGGTCGTGTTTATACCCCGGTAAAATGTTTGTTCGACCATAGCTTCTGTGATGTCATTATTGGGGCATTCCTTGACCATCGTTCTGTATCTCTCCAAAATCTCATGAAGGGGTTCATTTGGTTCCTGTTTGAATGCTAAGATTTCATACCTTAAAGCTGCCATATGTCCGGGTGAGAAAAACATGGCAATAAACTTGTCCGCCAACTCATCCCACGTAGAGATGGAATGGTTGGGGAGTCTTTCAAGCCAATCCAATTCCTTCCCTCTAAGAGAAAAAGGGAACAGTCTCAGCCTTAATACATCCTCCAATACGTTTGTCTGTTTGCTTCCCCAACAAGTATCCACAAATCCCTTTAGATGTTTATAAGCATTCTGATGGGGAGCACCTGTGAAATATCCTCGCTGCTCCAATAAAGTCAATATCACATTTGTAATTTGAAAATTACCTGCCCGGATTAGGGGTGGTACAACCGCACTAGAATTTTCTTATTTGGAAGCACCCGGGGAGTTGCTCTTGGAGGAGGTGGGGGAGGGTCTGGAATATTTTCATTATCCTGGCGGCCTCTTCTTTGAGATTGAGGTACTAGATGCACCTCATCATCACCATTATCTTCTACATCCTCCCCCGGGGGAATATTTCCAAGAGGATCAGCCATTTGTACCTAGAGCGATTGAGACACACAAGTTAGTAAAATAGAAGAAAAGAAAAACAATACACACAACTAGTCAGATAGATAGCCAAAACCATTTAACTCCCCGACAACGGCGCTAAAAAGTGATCGGCTCCAACCTACACCACTATAGAATGGCGAGGAGAGGTCGATGTAGCTTTTACCCGAGTGGATCGGGATCGATATCCACAGGGAGTTAGGAGATTGGAGTTGGGTTCCTATCCGACCTAGTTATGTATCTTGTCTTTAATTACTCTTCTAGTCATAAGTTGGTTTTGATTCTATTCTAGTTTAAATCTATTGCTTACTAAAAAGAAGCTAAGTATAATATTTTTGTGAGGGTTTTCTCAATTTGTAAAAGGCACTAGGGAAGCGACTTAACCTAGGCGAATACTTAACGGGATCTAGAATTTAGGACAAACTACTTGTACATGGGCTCGTGATATAACCTCACACTCAATTACTCACCCTATACCTCCCGGCAGTTTGGGTGACTTTGCCCGAATTGGCTTTCTCAAGCCTAATTGGGTGTTTCAACAGTGCAAGTTAAATTGGCTCAAGTCGGGTATTACTATCTCTAGGTTTAAACCTTCAATTGGGGCTATCAATCTCTTGAATCCACCCCAATTCCTTGTTAGCCCATTTTACCTAGACTTGGATCCTCTTTCTCAAGAACAAACCTAGTCAAAAAGGCATGAATCAGTGTTTGCAATCACCAATTCAACAAATAAAACATGAAACAAGCTAAATATCACTAACCCACAAACAAGGAAGCCCTAAAATTAGAGACCCATTAGATACCCACACTAGGGTTGGGTCACAACCCTAGCTAATGGGTCTAGCTACTCATAATCAAGGTAGAAATCAAAAGAGCAGATGAAATTACAGCCATAAATGTTGAATAGAAAGATAAAATCTAAGGTTATAAGCTAAAGCTACTTTAAAATTACTCAAAAAGGAAAAAGGCTGTTGTTCACGAGCTCCTAAAACATAGGATAACCTAAAATTATGAAAAAGAACTATTTATACACAACCAAAATTACTGGACAAAAATGCCCTTGCTGTCAGCGGAAAAATAGACGCCTCAGCGGATTGACTTTCGCGGCCGCGCAATAACAAGTGCGGACCGCATTTCTTCAAGCTTGGACCTGTCTGAACCATGATTCCGCTCCCAGCGGAATTAGGATCGCCTCAGCGGTGGGATTTAGCGCGGATGCGAAAAATAAGCGCTGACCGCGTTCTATGCTTTGCCTAAAGTGACTAACCCTCTGATCCTCTATTTCCTCTCTAAGCGGATTTATGATCACAACCGCGCCAATGGTTCCACGACGCGGTCAGCGGTCCCTAATGAGTCCAATTTCCAACTCTATAAATCTACTTCTGTGGCCGCACTCAGTATTCTGCCCCAGCGGAAGGGCTTATGCTAAAATATAATATTGGCGCTATCAGCGCTCCTATTGAGTTCATGGATTGTGCAAGATTGGATCCTTTTTAAGTTCGTTTTGGCTTCTTTTCCTCATTTTGACCCAAAACCTGCAAGTAGGCACCTTGAGTTAGTTTTCGGGAATACCTTAGTGTATTTTTGCCCCAAAACCTAAGAAAAAGAGAGTAAATAGTAGGTTAAAATCCCTAGTTATCAGTATACCCATCGACAACCAATAGCCTTTTTCCCTGGTGGCAAAGGCATCACTGTCCATGTCTTGTTGTCTTGCAATGCCCTGATCTCTGTCTGCATTGCTTCTATCCACCTTGTATCCTTGATTTCTTCTGCATAGTTTTTAGGCTTAGTGTCTGCAGAGCATTTGGTAATGAAGCTTTGGTACTTGAAGGAAAAGAAGTCATAACTGATGACATCTGATATGGGGTACAAACAAGCATGTGCTCCTGACTGTTTATCAGTCCTCACATAGTCTTTAAGCAAAATAGGTGGCTTAGTTGTTCTTCCTGATCTTCTTTCAGTCGGTTCTCCTGTTTGATGTTCTTCTACTGCTTCTATGTGTTCAACTAAGTCTGTCACACTTTCATAGGGGTCCTGAGAATCATGGTTTTCTTGATCAAGATCTGCTGATGCGCCTAGAGTCTGCTGTGAAGTAGAATCTGCAGCATCTTGATCAGACAAAATGCTTCTACTTGAAATGTCTAAACCATCCACCACACAAAACCTTTCCAATCTTGTAATGTCAGTACTTTGGGAGTTTTGGTTTTTATGATTATCCTGAAAAGGAAATATGCTTTCATGAAATATAACATCTCTACTAATAAATCACACTTTATTAGATAGATCAAATAACTTGTATCCTTTATGATGAACACCATATCCTAGTAACACCGATTTCACTGCTCTTGGACCAAACTTGTCCTGTTTTGGCAAAATGGTTGCATAACAAAGACAATGTCTCACCCTCATGTGATCCAAAGAAGGTGGACTGTTGTACAATACTTCAAAAGGTGATGTACCTTTCAAAATGGTAGATGGTACCCTGTTTATTATATATGCTGTTGCTTCAACACATGTGCCCCAGAATCGAGTTGGCAAATTGAATTGAACCTAATTGCTCTTGTCGTTTATAGGATGTGCCTCCTCCACTACTCCGTTCTATTGAGAAGTGTAAGGACAATAACTCTGGTGTAAAATCCCATGATGTGCAAACAATTCTTTGCAAGACATGTTAAAAAACTCAGATCCATTATCTGAACTAAACATTTTAATCATCTTTCCAAATTGGTTAAGGATCATTGCAATGAATGTTTTAAGTAACTCAGATACATCTGATTTCACTCTCATTAAGAAAATCCATGTCCATATTGTGTGATCATCTACCAATGTCAAAAATTAATTCATTCCATTATAGGTTAGGGCCTTATAAGGGCCCCATACATCCATGTGCATTAAATCAAAAGGTTCATCTGCTCTATTAGTACTAAGAGAATGGTAGTCTTGTTTGCCTAGACACTGGACAAACATCACAATGCTGTAATTGAAAAGCATCTTTATTCCTAAAACCAAAAATCTTTCTAATAATTGCCATAAGCACATGGCCTAATCTCCTATTCCAAATCTCAGGTTCTTTCATCTGCTCTACTGTCATAAATTTTGCTCCATTTATTTCAGCTTCCTTATGGCTTGTTCTTAATACATACAAATCATCTTCTTTACTACCAGTCGCCTTCACTTTCCCAGTGCAAAGATCCTGAAATATAAAGTGTTCAGGAAAAAACATTGCACAACAATTCAGTTCCTTGGTCAATTTAGACACTGACAATAGATTGAACTTAAAACTTGGTACATAAAGCACATCCTTAAGGATATCACCTCCTGCCAAAAGACTGTTTCCTATTTTGGTTACTTTAGCAGACTCTCATGTGGGCATTTGCACATTTCCAACACTTCCTACTTTACCATCCTCCAACAACAAACGTTCATTTCATATCATGTGATTTGTAGCTACTGTGTCCACTATCCAATATATTGCATTATCTTTAACAAGGAAACACTTACCTGCCAAATTTGCACTTGTTTCAGATGTGGAAGCCTTACTGAGCATGTTGAGCAGCATATTGTATTGCTCATGTGTGATCATTGGAGCAGCAATGTTAGAAGAATTGATGTTTCCTTGATTGGTTGTACTAGTACTAGTCTCAGATTGCATAGAATGTCCATCAACCACATTAGCTCTCTTGGACTTAAAACCTGCAGGATACCCAATCAGTTTGTAACAATTTTCCTTAAGATGACCCTTCTTGTTGCAGTAACCACAATGCATCAGCTTGAAACATCCATCTCTTGTGTGACCTTTTCCATGACAATAGTCACATTCTACACCCCAAATTCTCTTCTGCTCAGGCACATTGTTTCTGGCCGTGAATAGTGCAGCTGATTCCATGGCTTCAACTGTAATATAATTACTTCATGCCATAAGTTTGGCTCTCATCCTAAACAATCAAGGCATACGCTTGGTTCACATTAATCACCTTAGACTTCATTAAAATTTGACACCTTGCCTGACTATAACCTTTATTCCGTCCCATTAAAAACTGTAATAGGCGTTGATATTGCAAATGCACTGCAAAATCCTTTGATTTCTCACAGTTACATGAAGCAAGTGGCATCATCGAATCATATTCATCCCATAAATCCTTCAACCTTGATTAGTACACTGACACAGATGATGCTGCTTGAGTCAAAGTAAAGATCTCCTTGTGAAGAGAATACAAACGTGATCCATTCACTTTATTGAACCTCTCCTGTAATTCCTTCCAAACCAAGAGCGCATTAAAAAGAAATAGAATTCCACTTAGCAATTCTTTGCTCACATTTCCAGCAAGCCACGAAACTACTATTTCATTACACGATCTCACTGATGTCCTAAAGCTGGTCCAAAGGTATCCCTAGTGATTGTACCATCAATGAAACCTAGTTTATTTCTTTCTAGGAGTTCAACTCTCATTGCTCGATCCAACAAAGTGTAATTTTCCATCTCTATGAGCTAGAGGTGGGCATCGGTAGGTTTGGTTCGGTTATGAATATTATCGGTTTAGCATATCGGTTATCGATTTACAAATATGATAAATCGATAAGCTATTAGTTATCAATTATCGATCATTATCGGTTTGGTTATCGGTTTACCCGATAAGATAACTCAATCTAGAGTTAAGCAAAAAACAGAAGAGAATTCACTAGAGTTAAGCAAAAAAGAGAAGAATTCACATATAGTATACTACCCAATTCTTCGTTCTAGCCACAACTAATATTTGAAGCATGTTTCATTTTGAAAAATTCATGACCTGTGCAGTCTCAAAAATTGATACTACAACTCCACAAGCATTCATCTTCAATTCACTTAAAATATTAGTTAACAGGAACATAAATTACAATTTTTTGGGTTCCTGCCAAACCATAATCAAGAGATCAATGTCATTTTCCAGAGTCCAATTGTAGCTAGAGCAACAAGAGTATTAATAATTCAATAGTTGTCAAACACAACTGAAATAATGTTAATTCTTCAACAACAATTGTCCAAGTACATTAATAACAATACAAAGTAGTAGCAATTTCACCTTAAAATTAACAAGTACAAACCTAATACTAAAACATGAGCACAAAATAAAGAATCGAAAACAATCAAAAATCCTATATTTTTATTATTGAACCCTACTGTAAAACTCAAAAGAAAGGAACAAAATTTGTTCTTAACAAAAATGTAATTTTGGAATACAAACTTACGCTAAGATTCTAAGAATGTGGTCGTACTTTGAATTTTGAAGAAGAACTGTTCAAGAATTGAATCGGAGTCTGAAGAGTGAACTGTGAAACTTCAATCCTGAATGCGGGAAAATTGGGAGAAAAAGAGAGAATAATGAAGCCTACATGTATTTATATACTTAAGGGTAAAATTCTAATTTTATTAAATCTTATTGGGTTATCGGTTAACCCGTTAAGAAATTGCGCAAACCGTGACCCGAACCGCTAACCCAATAGTGAAAAAATACAAAACTGTTAGCGAATCGTTAACCCAATAACCCGATATCGATACTCCAATAAGCTTTTTTCGGTTCGGGCTATCGGTTATACCCGATATATGCCCAGTCCTACTATGAGTTGAATACCAACTGATAAGGACCCAGGGGCATCAGAAGGATGAAGATACATGGGATGATTGTGATCAATCACCACCGGAGCTGGAACAGAGGTTCCTAAACCAGATACATCCTCAATCACCATGGTTATACAACAACAAATTCAGTGAACTTGTAGATGAGGTGAAGAACCCTTCATTTAAAAAACAGAATTAATCGATTGAATCTAGTGCTCGCTACAATTCAGATTAGAAATCGTTTTCTTACAAAAAATTGTCAATGAGTCTCTCGAACGTCTTCAATCCGTGAAGAATAATCGTTAGACCTTACTGATAAAATCTCGCTCTGATACCATGAAGAAACTCACTAATATCCTGACCGACATTGAAGCAGAGCAACGCATAGATGAAAGAAGAAAACACATGCAACAATTTGGGAAATTTTCTGTGTATTATCAATAGAACAGTGAAAACAAATGAGCTAGCTACATCTATATATACAAGTTACATCTAATTGTCTAGTTGTTGCCAACTGTCTAACTAACCTCCACTATCAACATAATTAACTAATAACCAATTACATTGCACTAACTAAAATAACTAAAACAGCTTAGTGTACAGTTGGGCAATTATTTAATTCCTTCACAAAAACAAGCGGCTTTTAGAGTAATGTAAGAAGCAACACGTAGAGGAACAAAGTTTTATGTGACATCTTTAGCACATTGGCAAGTAGTTTGAAGTTCAGATTAGGAGGAACGAACCAAGAGGTTTCATAGATGGTTGAGTAATTATTTTTAGAAAAATGGGTATAAATAGAAATAACTTTACAATGGGTAGGAAACGGATAATAATTTTGATTTTTTTGGGCATTTAGCACAATTTTCTCCTCTTTAAAAGTTTTAAGCCCAATCGATTAATTTTCTTAGTATAAATTAGATTTGAATGAGGAAACAGTGAATATTGATGAGGTTATCAAAAAAGTTACTGAGCTTCCTAATACGTAAGAAAGCACTGAGGTAAGGAAATCATAACGAACAAATGACACTAAACCACATAATTACAAGTGCCTCCTCTTTATTATGCCACCATAAAATCCTTGTAAACAAAATTCCCACCTTCTCTTTCTAGATCTTTCTCTCTTTTCCCTGTAGAAGTTTCAATCCTCTGCCAGGTCCAGGAAGCGTAGACATTAGAGTTCATATAAATGCAATAAAAAAAGGGAACTTAATTAAGTTCGGATTTAAGTTGGTCAAATAATAGATAAACGTTTACTTAAAGTTTGACACCAAATTTCATTTTGAAATATTAACTATAGGTTGTACCTCAACTAATACTTGCAATACATAAGACCGGATGTTAAGTTTCGCCTACGGGTTCATTTGAACTCATAACTTTCGACCGGTATGAATTTGTAAGAATCTACTAAAATTTCAGCAAGCAATAGATTTAAAGCCCGTTTGGCCGAACTACAAAACTTAACTTATTTTGAGAAGTGTTTCTTTTTGCAAAAGTGCTTTTCTCAAAAGTACCTTTTGGTGAGAAACAATTAGTTTGCGTTTAACTAATTAATTTGAAAGACACTTCTGAGTAATAATTAATGTTTGACCAAGCTTTAAAAAAATTGCATCTAAGTGTATTTTTCTCGAAAATGCTTTTCAGAAAAGTGCTTTTAGAGAAAAACTATTTTTTTTTTGCTTCTCCAAAACTGTTACTTTTAGAGAAAAATTGCTTTTTTTGCTTCTCCAAAACTGCTTTTGCTTATGCTCAAAAGTACTTTTTTTTCCGTTCAAAAGCTTGGTCAAACACCTTAATTTTAGAAAAAAGACACTTTTAACAAAAAAAAGAAGAAGTATTTTTACCTCAAAAGAAGCTTGTCCAAACATGCTATTAAACTCATAATTTTAACAATACAATAATTATAATATTAAAAAATTTAAAAACTAAACCCATTAAATAAAAATTTTGAATCCATACCGACAATATAACCTCAACTAATGCTTGTAATTCATGAATAAGATGCCTCCCAAAAGCTAAAAATAGAGACAAATACAAAATGGGAACATCTCATCAGATAGATTAATCTCTATATTCTAGAAACTTCATATCATCATAGAAATTAAAGTATCTTTCAACAAACTTCATTGATGGTAAATGCAAAGTGGGTTTAATTATAAATGCGAGATGTCTTTGTACCATTTGCTAACAGTATTCATAATCTTGTAATTTTCAATATAAAATAATATGTTTATAGGTAACACTAAAATGGAGCACTGGATCTAGCAATCACAGGTGGAAAGCCCACATTCAGATATTTCTAAAGCTCCTTTTGCCTTACCGGCAAATTCCTCCTATAAATATAATTGTGTAACCTTAATTAATCGCCAACATACATCATTTGATGAAGCAAATATTCTGGACTATATGGCTACGAAAATCATACTATTATCTTTGCTTTGTCTATTTTGGTAATAGACCCGGTAATTGCTATAAATAGAAAGATGGCTATAATGGTGGCAACGAAGACGGATACCGATGTAGTTAAAGGCGGATCTAGGACGCGTTCTGTTGAGGAGGCCGAAAGAAAGGAGAAGTTATTTGGAAGAGAAATGGATGAAGATTTGCAGGCTGATATAAATAACCATCATAGCATTCCAAGGGAGTCATGGGGTAGTAGCCGTGATCCAACTTCTCCCTCTACCAATATTCAAACTATAAAAGGATGATATCATATGATATGATACGATACGATATGATGTTATGTCTAAGTTATAGGCAAGTGTACTGTCACGTAGTGGTAGTTTAAGAATTACAGCATAAATTAGCATTGAGATTTTGTAGCTGCATATATACAAGGTATGGTCTTGTGATTATCCAAATACGTTGATACTATTATATTTAAGTTTTTTAGGTTTTAGTTAAGAATTTATGTTCTATGCACGAATTTTGATAACTTAGAATAAGCAGGCAACATATGCAAAATGACACTAACGATGTAAAATTAATTTTTTTGGACTTTCAGTTTATATAATTTAAATTCTTTATTTAATCTCTGAATAAGCAATAAGTAACCTATGGTAACATGTGCAAAATGAGTTAATGACACTAACGATGTAAATTAAAATTAACTGTTTGGGCTTTTAATTTATATAACTCAAATTCTTTATTTAATCTCTGAATGTAACATACATATAGAGGCCATTTTGCATGCATGGTGCAGGGTATTAAGGCTCATAAAGAAGTATATATATGCTTCACGACAATGACTTTATTCCATATATATAATGGAACTTATAATAAAGTAAGAAAGTCTTAAAATGTAGTGCGAGGATATATATGAAGCTATCACTTTTTTCAGACTTCATATGTCTATATTTAATAATTTATAATATAAAAGTCTTAAACAGAAAGATACTTTAAAAAATAAAATATTTAAAATTTAACTTTAAACTTTACTTTAGTCGCAATGAATATTTTAATTATAGCCACAGAAATATAACATCATGACATATTTACCACAAATTTCAGACATCTTTTTCTCTTTCTTATTAACCTTTGTGTAACGTGCCATTCTAAATTACAAAGGGTATCATTTTGTTCTAAGGGAAGAAAAAAATATCTAATAGAAGTAATAATAGTTAATGATAAGAAGAAGGTAAAGGCGTATGTCATTCTATGATTTTTTTNTCTTCTTTTTTTTTTTTTTTTTTTTTTTTTTTGTTATTTCTTTTTCAATTAACTCGAAAGTTTTCTAAGGCACATTTGACAATTTTAATACATTAAATAAAATCCAAATTGATTTGCACGAACTTTGGAAGGGACAATTCTAGAAGCTTCAGGGTCCACTATCTCAGTTGCATTCTTTAGTCTAGCTAGTTAAGGACTCAACTTTCTCTTTAGTTCTAACTTTTCCACAAAGTGAAAACGTTTCCTTTTCTCTCTACAAACAATAAAACAGAAAGGGGAAAGGATTTGAATGACAGAGGAGAATAGCGTTCATATATAAACGACATATAACAATACACAACGAATTTAACTTATATTTTGATATTTTGAAAGAATTTTTATACAATTAGACCACTTAATATATTTTAGCAAGTTGCATATCTAATGTTCCAAGTTAATTATCCACTTATAATAGACGGTTACGTTGTAGTTAAAAGAAGTTTACTTGTCTAATTTTTCAAATATTAATTCCATTTACTATGGACGTATTCACAGGACGTTGGTGCCGCGCGTCCGGTCGCCAACCGGGACGCGTACTGTTTGACCAAAAAATAACTCTTGGTTCAAATAATTAAATTTATGTGATAATGAGTTAAACCTAGTTAATAATAATATTTTTAGATATGACTTCCGAAAGCGTGGTTAGCGTCAAATAGATCTGGTTGGAAAGCGATAACAACATGCAATAGCTATTCCAAAAAGTATGAGCAATAATATAGCATTTAATAACAATGAATAAAAATAAATGACAATTAAGTAAATATGAGGAGTGATTCACCCAATAAAGGATGAACTAGATGGTTGTTCCACTTGACAATGATGAGTGACAGACAAATCCTTGAATGTTCGAATTATTCTCGGATCTGATGGAAAAGTATAGGATAATATAGACAATAATCTTGATTAAAAGGTAGTGTTTGTATCTTAGTAAGAGAGAAATTCTTTTGTTAAAGTCTAATCTTACAAAATGAATATCACCTGCCTCGTATCATTGCCATTTTTTCTATTTATATGAGACATTTTCCTAGTAAACCCTAATAGTACAAGTGCAGAAAATATCCACTAGAATATCCTCTTACATATCGTATTTTGAAAACCACCCATTACAACTTCATCAGTGATGCTTGCCTTCGACCATTATCAACACCTCGACCATGGCTCGCGTCGACTCTTCGGCTATAGGTCTTGCTGCTTCTGCTCCACCTCGACTAATCGACGGCTCGAGGACTCTTTCTTTAATGTCATCTTATCTTAAATACTCTAGGACATATTTTGACCTATACAGTTAGTCCCTCCGCTTATTGAGGTCGGCCTCAGACGGGCTTGATGAGTGAATTCCGTTTGTTGCGATCGAAACGATTAGACGAGCTGACCGGGTCGTGATGATTGGGGCCAGCTGGAAACGTGGCCCTTTGTGAGCCGCAGACTCAGGAGTTGTGATGTCCATGAATCAAGGTGACATCATGACGTCATGCGTCATTATGACACATTTTTTCGATGTGTTTCTTTTGATTGAATATACCGCTTCGGTCACGGTGCCAGGTAATGATGAATCAATTTCTTGGTTATGATGCTTGAATTCCTATAAATAGGGGTGTGAGGGTATAATTTCAAACTTTACAAAATTCTTGTACTGAAACCCTGTATCTTTTTCTTCCTCTTCCGTTGTTGTGTATCTTTTCCTTTAGTTCCAACGATCTTTTTCGTTTTTAATTCTCTGTTGTTTGATACCTTCTTTTCTTAAGTTGTAAATATGCCTAACATACCTTCTGGGCCCAGCGAGGGAAGTGACACGGTCCCACTGGCGATTCTTCTTCCTCTTCATACGGAGAACGTTCCTATTGTTGTAGAGGACAGAAGATTCCCGATTGTAGAAGAGATAGTTCCTTGTAACCCTGATGTCAGGTCTGATTTCTCGAAACTGCCTGAAGTCGAACCCGGGACCTTTAAGTCGGCGATGAAGGAGGCTGATTTGTTAGAGCTCAAGGAAAAATACGACCTTCCTAATCACGTCGAGTTGATCCCAGTTAGGTGGGATGCGGTGCTGCACCATCGTCCTGGGTATTGTGCATTCTACGCCTATCTCTTTCACGTCGGCTACGCTTTTACTCTCCTTCCACTGGCGGAGGAATTCTGTCGCTTCTACGATTTTTGCATGGCTCAACTCACCTGTATGTTTACAATCTCATAAGGATGCTCCCTAAGTTCGTGAAGTTAGCCGGGGTCGAGATCACATTTCGACACCTGATGCACTTGTTCGCCCCCAACTTTTATAGGGGGACGATGCTGAATCTCTTCCACTAAGAGTCAAATGCCTGGTGGTGAAGATGGACGACAAGGATAACCGCCAGTTCTCTCTTAACTTTTTATTTGTTAGAACTGAAGTCGTGGTGGCCAACGTCGACAACTTCCCTGAGCCTTGGAATTGCACTCGTAAGCGCCTCACTCCCTTGCATGTAGGTACTTAGTTTACTTTGCTTAGTTGTGGATACTGACCTCTCGTTCTTTTCTTATGAATCCAAGACCTCTCCTCCTCCTTTGGTCGAGGACATATTTGGTTGGGTCGGCCGGCTCCTCACTCACATCGCAGTGATTCGTGAGAGGCCGGGCTTCTTCAAGAAGTTTGGGCCGACTCCCCTCTCGACTGTTAAGTAACCCTTGTCTTTGTCCTGTTAGTTATTTCTCTTTTGTGGTTTATTTTGGCTGACTTTCTTATTCCTTTGTACTTCCCTTAATTTCAGCTAGGGGGTCCTCGAGGAGGTCGAGATATCCCGCATGTGCGTTCTGTAAGAGGAAAGATGCTGCCTCTTCGGCTCCTGCCCCTTCTACAACCGTGATTGATTCTCCTCACTCCTCGATCCCGCCCGCTGTTGCTTCAGCATCAATTCCTTCTTTATTTGCGGAGACTTAGGCCGTGAAACCTTCGGCTTCTCCCTTGAACTATCTCATAGATGAGGAAGAGGAGTCATTGCCAGATGATGGGGATCTGATGCCCCGTAAGAGAAGATCAGTGGATGTTGGAGACGGGGTTTCCCGAGACATTGGCTCGGTGATGGGTGATTTTATACTTCATGAGACGACGACTATTGTAATTGGAGACGATGTCGGGATGACATCTGAGATTGCGAGGTTGGCAGAGGCCGACGGGGGAATGTCTCTCCCTTCTACGATGAAGGAAGCTGAAAGGCAGGCCACTAAGGCTTCTGACTCTATGCGGCAAAAGGGGCCGTTGACTTCACAGCCAGTTGATGATACTTCTTTGCTGATCGATGAGATAGGCAAAGGCGTTGCCGAAGAACGCTATGAGAAGGGGTTTAGACATTGATGATGCTGACCTGAGGATGATGGAGGAAGGGTTTACCCAGCTCGAAGTGAGGCTGGAGGGGTCTACGAGGACCATTGCGATCCCCATGGATGCTGATTTGTTGAAGAATACGGAGAACGTAGTCTTTCCCCTCGACCCTCTTTGCTCCGACATAGAGGGTGAAACCCTCAAAGAGCTGGACGATGTTACCTTGTCGAGGAGCATAGCCGGCCTTGCTCTTAGGGTGAGTATTTTAGGGCTTCGTCTTTCTATTCTTTTTTGTTTAGTGTTTTTACTTTGTTAGCGGGGGAGTTCTCATATTTCCTTTCCTTTTTATTTTATTTTTATGATTGCAAACCATGATTTTGGAGACTGAAAGCACCAGAAAGGAGAATAAGCGTAAAGAATATTTGAGAGGTTGAAAAGCAAATATTTTGAGTACCGCGGCAAGTACCGGGAGTTTCGCAGGCAGTTTGGTGAGGGCGGCAATATGCAGGACCTACTTGATTAATTGAAGGAGAACGATGGCGGGCTAGTGAGAGTCATCAAGAAGTGTAGTGTCCTTGAGGGGACGTGGAGAAGTAGGGAAGAAGATCTCGAAGCCAGCAGAGCCGTAGAGGCTCAATGTGGAGACCTTCAGCGTAAGTGGTCCTTCATGGCGAAGTCGCCGAGAAACAGAGCGAACTTAAGAAGGCGGAGTCTTCTCGTTTGGAGGCTCAGAGAAAATCGGAGATGTTAGAGTTGGTGAATAGGACTCTCAGGGCTAAGTAGGGGATTGATCAATCTACAGCGAAGGCAAAAGAAGATAGATTGGAGAGCTAGAAAAAGACAACTCCTTCCTCCAGGACCGCGTGACCACCTTAGAGGCTGAAAAGGCTCAACTGCTTGCGCAATCGTCTTCCTCTCGTACTTCAAATTTCCCAAACATTCCTCCAAACTTGTATGAGGAATCGATTCATGCTAAAGCTCAGTTGGACGTGTTTCGAGATTTGTATAAGGAAGGTTCCATTTCTATGGTCGACATTGATGATGTTTGTGTTAAGGCCTGCGAGGCTGGGGTCGCTTGTGGATATGATCCTGCCACGCCTAGGGCTGGTGATGATGAGGGGGACGGGGGTGTGGACTAGCTTGAAGAGAATGCCTGGTATGATGTTGCCTACCTTGAGGGCAGTGGTGATGATGAAGAAAAAGATTGACACGACCAAGGCATCGATGGTCAAGGTGGTGGAGGTATAGAAGATCCCGATGGCAATGACTAGTAGTTTTTCTCCTCTTTTTTGTTGTTTTAAACTTGTGTATTTTTGCCGGCGTCTTCACGAGCCTTTGTAAAAAATATTTAAGTATGAAATGGAATGTCAAGATTATTTTCTGCATATGTTTCCTTTTCTGTGTTTTTTTATGTACTTGCATATTTATTTTGCTTCTGTTTCTTGTTCGAGTGAGGTCGAACATATTTGAACTTAGTCGTGACCGAGGGCCGGTAGATGTTAGTTCGATCGAGGTTGAACATAACTTGAATTTAATTATGGTCGTGGGTCGATAGGTGTTAATTCGAGCGAGGTCGAACATAACTTGAATTTAATTATGGCCTAGGGTTGGTAGGTGTTAATCCGAGTGAGGTTGAACATAACCTGAATGTAATTATGGACGAGGGCCGGTAGGTGTTAGTTCGAGTGAGGTCGAACATAACCTGAATTGAACTATGGCTGAGGGCCGGCTGGTGTTAGTTCGAGCGAGGTTAAACATATCCTGAATTTAATTATGACCGAGGGCTGGTAAGTGTTAGTTCGAGCGAGGTCGAACATAACCTAAATTTAAGAGAAATGCGCTGGTAATTATAAAGTTTATTGCCTTTACATTGTTGCATTTGTTAAATACTTGGAGAAATTTATAGATTCTGGGTGTTGGCTGGCGTTCTAGTCCAAGTACCGGTCTATCTAGTCCCTTCATTGGTCGATCTATAGAGTAGTGAGAGGTCGAGTAATGAAATAGTAACCATCCCTTAGCCTTCGTGTACTTAGACTTGGAGTGTTTACTTCATCGCCTCGTTAAAAACCTCCTTGAGAAAACCTAGCTGGGACGAAACTCAAGTGAGGGAAAAAGAGTACCACTTGGGGGACACTCTTTCTTTTAGAAGTTGAAGTATTTGAGATGACTGATATTCCAGTTGTTTGGTAGTATCTTTCTTTCCATTGTTTCTAGCTTAAATTATCCTTTATTCGCTTTTGCTATGATTTTGTACGGACCGTCCGAATTTGTTCCCAGCTTACCTTCCCTGGGATCTTTGATCGCTTGGGTTTTAGCTTTCAATACATAGTCCCTGACTTTGAGCGGCCTGACCTTTGCTTTCTTGTTATAATGGCGTCCTGCTTGTTGTTTTTGGGCGATCATTCTTATATAAGCCATATCTCTTCGTTCGTCGACTTCATCGAGTTCCTGCCTTTGGCCCTATTTGTTGCATGTGTCGCTCTCGTGGGAGTACCTTAGATTGGGCTCTCCGACATTGACTGATATTACCGCCTCAGTCTCGTAGACCAAAGAGTAGGGCGTCTCTCCTGTGCTTGTTTTCAGAGTAATTCAGTATGCCCATAATACTTCTGGTAGGACTTCTGGCCACAGTCCCTTGGCGTCCTCGAGCTTCTTTTAATTATATCTAGTATTGATTTTTTGGAGGATTTTGCTTTCCCGTTGCCCGCGGTGTGGTACGTGGTTGAGAGTATTCGTTTTATATTCCATTTCTTTAAAAATTCGACGGTTTTCTTTCCCGTGAATTGGGGTCCATTGTCGTAGCTGATTTCTTTGGGAATGTCGAACCAACATATGATATTTATCCTTATAAAAGTGATTACTGCATGTTCCCCTATTTGGGTGAATGCTCATGCTTCCACCCACTTAGAGAAATAGTTAGTTAAAACTAAACGAAATCGTACGTTACCTCATCCTGCCGGAAGGGGGCCTACGATGTCCATTTCCCATTTGATGAACGACCAAGGTGAGGTGACCGAGTGGAGGTGTTTTCCGCTTGGTGAATCACTGGGACTGGGGCTCACTTCTAGCATTGCTCGCTTTTTTTTTTATGAAGTATGTGGCCTCCTTTTTCATGGTAGGCCAATATTATCCCTCACGTATGAGGCATATAACCAGCACTCGATTGCCGGAATAATCCCCACAATGGCCTTCGTGGATCTCCTCAAGGATGCTCCGAGTCTGGTTTGGGCCAAGACATTTTGCTAAAGGGCCTCCATAGGTTCTCTTGTACAGGTCGTTGTGGAGGATAATATATATGGCTGCTTGCTTTCTCAATTTCCTGTCCTCTCTTTTATCGCCTGGGAGTGTGTTGTCCTACAAGTATGCGATAATACGAATGCGCCAATCCCAAGTTAAGTTAATGGTTCTTACCTCGACTTGGTCTAGCGAGGATTTGAGGAGATGGATCACGTTTTGTCTCATGTTGTGATGCTTTTGGTAGCTGCGGCTAGTTTGATGAGGCCGTCTGCCTTGGAGTTCTGTTCTCGTGGTATCTGGTCGAGCTGACATTTGTCAAACTCGGGCAGCAACTTGCAGATTTTTGTCTGGCATTTTGCAATCTTTGTTCCTTGATTAGGAAAGTCTCTGTGACTTGGTTCACTACGAGTTGGGAATCATAGCGTAGTTTTAACTGTTTTGCGCCATACTTGAGCTCTAGTCTCAAACCTGTAATGACGACCTCATACTCGGCCTCGTTGTTAGTCATGTCCGGTACCTTATGGACTAGCAAATTATTTTGCCTGCTGGGACTTCGAGTACGAGTGCTAGTCCAAACCCGATGTGTTAGACGCACCTTCGGAAAATAGGACCCATAGGTCTTGTTTTGAGGGCTTCGCTTTCGACTTTAGGCATTATTTTTACGCTGAAGTCGGCAACGAAGTCAGCAAGCACTTGTGACTTTATGGTCGTTCGCGACTGCTATATGATATCGTGCTCGCTGAGCTTGATGGCCCATTTGGCCAGCCTCCCCGACAGCTCGGGTTTATGTAAAATGCTTCTTAGGAGGGAAATTCTAACAATCGAGATAGGGTCAGACTGGAAATACGATCTAAGATTTCGTGAAGCTTCGACTAAGGCCAAAGCTAGTTTCTCGAGTTGCGGGTATCTCATCTCGGCATCGACTAGTATTTTGCTAATGTAATAGATGGGAGATTATGTACCTTTATTTTCTCGAATTAGGACTGTGATCACAACTACCTCGGATACAGCTAGATAAACGTGGAGACGCTCCACCAGCTCTAGTTTTGAAAGCAAGGGAGACGATAACAAGTATGCCTTTATTTCCCTCTCTGGGCGCATTCCGAAGTCTATTGGAGGCCATTATCTTTATTGAGTACATCAAAGAATTTATGGCATTACCCGACGACCGCGAGATGAACCTTGATAGAGCGGCGGTGCGTCCAGTCAATCTTTGGACCTTTGTTTTGGTGGTCAACATTTTGGGTATCCCTTAAATGGATTTAATTTGGTCAGGGTTGACCTCGATCCATCACTGTGATACGAGGAACCCTAGAAATTTTCCCGAGGCTACGTCGAACGCACATTTCTCCGGGTTCAGTTTCATTCCGTACCGTCTAAGTATGTTGAAAGTTTCTTTCAATTGATCGATATGATCTTCTCTTCTTTTCGACTTGATCAACATGTCATCTATATATACTTCCATTGTCTTGCCGAGATGATCCTTGAACATTCTCGTCACCAACCTTTGATAGGTCGCCCCTGTGTTCTTTAGTCCGAAGGGCATGACCCTGTAGCAGTATGTTCCTTGGTGGGTGATGGACATGGTTTTATTCCTGATCTTTCTTTTCCATGAGGATATGATTATATCCTGAGTAAGCGTCCAAGAAACTTAACAGTTCATGTCTGGACGTTGCATTAATGAGATAGTCGATGTGAGGCAGCGGAAACGAATCCTTTGGGCATGCTTTGTTCAAGTCTGTGAAGTCTACACAAATCCTCCATTTACCATTATTCTTTTTAACCATTACCATGTTGACGACCCATTTGGGGTACTTTGATTCCCTGATGAACCATTTTCTAACAATTTTTCCACTTCCTCGGGCACTGCGTCATTGATTGCAGAGTTGAATTTATGCCTGACTTGCCTCACGCTGCAGAACTTCCATTTGAAACATTTCATGTTGGGTCTGTATTGGGTTATGCGGCCCGCAAAATGATTATGTGGCCGCATAAAATTCTGCATTAACGATTCAAAATTTTGCCCAGCTTACTGCTTCAGTTTGCAGTAGATATGCGGTCCTTAGACACATTAGCTTACTTTGGCACTGCAAAACCTCGGGTTCTAAGTGAAATTTTATGAGGCCTTACATCCTCCCCGATTAATATCATTCGTCCTTGAATGAGGGTCAAAATTCACCATTAGTGCCCAATGTGACTTACTCGCAATGACACACTCCAGAAGTTCCAAATTTTTGACTAACTCCTTGAATTTCCAAAACTTTCGCCAGAGTCTCCTCTGTAACCCGGCCTATCCACTTGTCAAAGAATCCCATAAACCAATCCTAACAACATATACATAATCTGATGATGCAATATAACATAAGAATAACACCAACCGTGGCTTCATAAGAAATATATTACCAGAAAAGGAACACCCTTTGCATAAGATGTACAAATGATACGTAAATCGTAGGGAATAATTTCATAGAACGATTATATAGCTATTCAAACAAATAAGGGTACTTCTTCTTCATTTCATGCTCGGTCTCCCAGGTGGCCTCTTCAACCTGCTGGTTTCGCCATAACACTTTCACGAAGGCAATTTCTTTATTTCTCAACTTTAGGACTTGCCGATCAATAAAAGAAACTGGAATATCTTCATAAGTCAATTCCATTAAACTCAATAGTCTCAACCAGAACAATGAGTGTCGAGTCTCCAACTACTTTCTTCAACATAGACACATGAAATACTGGGTGCACTAATGACATCTTAGGTGGTAGCTCAAGCTTCTATGCCACCTTACCATTCCTCTGAATGATTCTGTATGGTCCGACATATCTCGGACTCAATTTTCCTTTCTTACCAAATCGCATTACATCCTTCATGGGGGAAACCTTCAAGAGTATCCAATCATCTTCGTTGAACTCCAAATCCCTACGACGAACTTTCGAATAGGACTTCTGATGACTCTGAGTAGTTTTCAACTGCTCCTTAATGATCTTAACCTTCTCCGCAGCCTGATGCACGAGGTTCGGTCCTATCAACTCAGCTTCCCCAAACTCGAACCATCCAATGGGAGATCTACATATCCTACCATATAAAGCCTCGAACAGTGCCATCTGAATGATAGTATGATAATTATTCTTGTAGGAAAATTCTATGAGTAAAAAATGATCATCCCAGCTACCTTTGAAGTCAAGAACACAAGCGCGCAACATATCCTCAAGCGTCTGAATAATCCCCTCTGCCTGCCTATCGGTCTATGGATGAAAGGTTGTACTAATATTCACCCGAGTACCCAAACCTTGCTGAAATTTCTTCCAAAAATTAGCCGTGAACTGTGCCCCCCGATCAGAAATGATAGAAACTGGAGTGCCATGCAACCTGACTATTTCTTTGATATACAACTGAGCATACTGCTCCACTGTGTCAGTAGCATTAATTGATAAGATGTGTGCTGATTTCATGAGTCGATCCACAATCCCCAAATCAAGTCAAACTTACGAGGAGTGCGAGGTAGTCCTACCACAAAGTCCATATTAATCATTTTCCACTTCCACATTGGATATCTTGCCACAAAGTCCTCTACATTCCTCTGCATATCATTCCACCAATAGAATTTCGCAAGATCATGATACATTTTTGTAGAGCCCGAGTGCATGGAGTACCTAGAAGTGTGAGCCTCGGTCATGATTCTCTCCCAGAGACCATCTACACTTGGAACACATAGACGCCCTTGGTACTTTAGTGTACCATCACCCATGCCAAGAGAAAAGGTCATGGTCTTATGTTTATGAACCCCTCTTTTAATTGTGCCAACAATAGATCGTTGTATTGCTTCTCCTTGACTTCCACAACAAGTGATGATTCATCCCTATTTTGCACAATCACCCCTCCTTTAATAGAGTATGCAAGACGAACTCCCAAACTAGCCAATCAGTGAACTTCCTTAGCCAATGGTCTTTGATATTCCTCAAAGTGTGCTAACTACCCATAGATTTTCGTCTAAGAGCATCTACCACAACATTAGCCTTCCCTGGATGATATAGAATATAAATGTCGTAGTCCTTGAGTAACTCAAGCCATCTTCTCTGCCTCAGATTCACTTCCTTTTGCTTGAAAATATATTGAAAGCTCTTATGGTCTGTGAATATATCCATATGGACCCCATATAAATAACGACGCCAAATTTTCAATGCAAATACCACTGCCGCAAGTTCTAAGCCATGTGTGGGATAGTTTTTCTCATGATTTTTGAGTTTCCTAGAATCACAAGTGATCAACTTGCCATGTTGCATCAATACACACCCAAGTCCGATTCTCGAAGCATCACAATATACTACAAATCCATATGTACCCTCTGGTAGGGTCAACACCGGTGCCATAGTCAATCTTGCTTTCAACTTCTGAAAGCTCCTTTCGCAAGCATCGTACATTTGGAACTTAATTGGTTTCTGCATAAATTTATTCTACGGAGAGGCAAGAGTAGAGAACCCCTCCACAAACTTTTGTAATACCCAGCTAAGCGTAAGAAACTGCGAATCTCTGTTGGAGTTGTAGGCCTCGACCAATTCTTCACAGATGCAATCTTCTAAGGATCAACCTTAATTCCTTGACTAGAGACGACATGACCAAAGACTATGAAAGATTCAAGCCAAAATTCACTCTTTGAAAACTTTGCATATAACTTGTGTTGATATATGGTTTGCAGAACTACCCTGAGATGATCAACATAGTCCTCTCGACTTCGTGAATATACAAGAATATCGTCAATGAACACTATCACAAAGGAGTCAAGAAAAGGCTTGAAAACTCAATTCATAACCATGAATGCCGTCAGGGCATTCGTTGTCCCAAAAGACATCACCAAAAATTCAAATTGGCCATGTAAATATCTAATTTTTTACTCTTTCTTTTCTCCTACATTGCACCTTTTTAGATTTATTTTGTATGTGTTTGTAGATTTTGGAATTAGAGTTCTTAAATATTGAGTGATGGGGTTAATATGGATTGATTTTGTTTGTTTTAAAGAATAATTGGCCCAAATATTGGACCAAAATCAGCGGCCAACAACCCAAGACCCAGTCCATATTCTTTGACCTGGAAGACTTCAAAACTACGTAGTTTAGTTTAGTTTACTAAGATTAAATCTCAAGCATCTATTCCTTTATGATCCAACAACTCTCATCCACTCCCTATCCCAAGTATTGGAAGTCTAAAATAGCCAAAATTTTTCCTCATTTCCCTTATTACTCTCCCCATTTCTTCTTCTTCTCTCTTCTCTTTCTCCTCTCTGCCGCTCCGCCTGTCGATGCCCAGCTCCGCCGTCGGAAATCGCCCATCGGCGGCGACCGTCGCCCAAACACCATAAAATTCATTCCATTCTCTTCCTCTTTTCACCCTCTTTCTAGATCCACAACCTAAATCTTCCAAATCCCTACCAAAAAATGGAAAAACCAAACCCTAATCACGCTGCCACCACTTCCGCCGCTGTTCACCGCCTCCAATCCGCCCCAAAATTTGACCAACTCATCCTCTTACTCTCCCCCTTCCAAATATCCAAACCAAAACCTCCAAGACCCCTCAAACTCTATGGATGTTAGATCTAGGAACCCTAGCCACCATTCCACTGTCTCACCACTCCAAATGCCTTGAACCTCTATTTTTTGCTATTTTCGACTCAAAGACATTCATTTCTTTCTGGCAAGACGTTGAAACCCTTTTGTTTTAGCGTCTGTCCGAAAGAAACGTATGTTTCGGAGTCGGACAGCTGCCTCTTGGAATATCTGGCATCCCCTCGTGGCTCAAACAGTTTCAAGAATGCTCGTTAGGTATAATCATCATCCTTTCACTTAAAATCTGATTTTGTTTTATTAGTAGGTTAGTTTCTGATTTTTGATTTTTCTGTTTTGGTTGTTTGCTGTTAATTAGAGTTTTAATTTAGGTTTATTTAATTATTTATCTCTATTTAGTTTAGTTGTTTGTTAGATTATTATTGATCAAACATGATCTTTAGTGTATTAGTTAATCGAATGTTTAGTTGTTGAACGTCGTTGTCCGATTGTTAGAGATTGCTCGTCTAATTTTGTTTTGAGCATTAGTTTATGAATTCAGTTATTTGTTCTATGGTTAGTTTGCACAAATTAATTTGTTTTAATCTAGTTAGTTTGAGTTTTAGTTCCCTTTGAAGTCTTGTTTTGTCAATTGTTAGTTGTTTGAGTTTGATTTGGTTCAAAATCAATAGGGTGGTATTAATGTTATTAAAATATGAAGTTTAGTTGGGTTTGATCATGACTTAGAGTACTAGTAGCTTACATTTTACTAGTAGGGTGACTGAAATGACATTTTTTCTTGTTGCTTCTGCTATAGCATATTTTTTGGGCTGTCTTTTCACCTTTTGGACAGCCTTTGAGCAGTGTTTAGCACACACAGTCAGTCCTTTTTGGACAGATTTTTGGTGAATCAAAATCTGTCCAAAAACTGACTTTATTTGCCTATATAAGGGGCTGCTCTTTTCACACTTCACAGACACTCTATCCTACACTTACACACATCTTTAGAGTTGCTTGAACACGCATATCTTTGAACAAAAAATCAGCAGCTAAATCACCCAATAGTAAGCTGAAATGGTGAGTTTTGTGAGTGAATTTTAGAGTGTAAAACTTTGGAAAAATATAGGTCTTCTTTAGAGTTGTTTCTGGGTTCTTCTCTAAGGTTTTCGGGCTGTTTAAACACGATTTTGCTGCTGTTTTTGTTGTTGAAAGTCACTTCTTCCCCGCTGACATTTTCTTTTCTACTGTCCAGGTACTTCTCTCAAAGTGCTCCTATAATTTTGAGTCAAGAATGAATAGAAATGAAGAAGATTTAAGTGTTCATCAACTTCTTTTTGAGCTTTTGTAACGACCCGACCGATTATTTTTTGTTCTAGGACTTTGTGCCCCTAAATGAAACTTCCCGTAGTTTGCTTCTACTGATTTATGTCTTGTGGGGACGGGTGATTTGAGGTTTGGAGGAGTTTGGACTCGTATAGGGACACTTAGCTCCCTAAGGTTGGCCTTAAAGGCCAAGTTTGACTCCGGTCAACAATTTTGGTAAACGACCTCGGAATCGAGATTCAAAGGTTTCGGTAGGTTCGTATGATGATTTCGGACTTGGGCGTGTGTTCGGAACGGGTTTTGGATGACTTGGGGGCATTTCGGCGCCTAATAGTGAATTAAGGTTCCCTTAAGTTCATACTTGAGGTTTGGAACGTGTTTTTGTGTTATCAAGATCCAAACGGAATTTCGGGACCAGGAATAGTTCCTTTATGTTATTTATGACTTGTTTGCAAAATTTGGTATCATTCCGAGTAGTATAGGTAGGTTCGGGTATTGAAAGCGAATTCAAGAACTTAAAGTTCTTAAGTTGGATCCAATAGGTTTTGGGGTATGATTTTTAGATTTAGCGTAGTTTCGGACATTCCAAACACTCGAGCAAGTCTGTACTATGATTTAGGACTTGTTGGTAAATTTGGACGGGGTCGCGGGTGGGCCTAGATGCCATTCGGGCATCGAGCGAGGCAAAAACCAGCCTTAAATGACTGCTGGTGCACCAGATCTGGTGCATTCCACCTTTGGCTGAGTTTGCTTATAATAATAGTTATTAGTCCAGCATTGAGATGGCTCCATTTGAGGCCTTGTATGGTCGGCGATGTCATTCTCCCATCGGGTGGTTTGAGCCAGGCGAGGCTAAGCTATATGGCACCGATCTGGTGAAGGATGCTTTGGAGAAGGTGAAGTTGATTCAGGAGAGACTTCGCACAACACAGTCCAGACAAAAGAGTTACGCGGATCAGAAGGCGCGTGATGTATCATTTATGGAAGGCGAGAAGGTTCTGTTGAAGTTCTCGCCGATGAAGGGTATTATGAGGTTTGGGAAGAAGGGCAAGCTGAGCCCGAGGTTTATAGGCCCATTTGAGGTGTTGAGACGAGTTGGGGAGGTTGCTTTACCTCCCAGTTTATCAGGGGTTCATCCTGTCTTTCATATATCCATGCTCCGGAGGTATCACGCCGACTTCTTTCACGTGATTGATTTCAGCACCATTCAATTGGATGAGAGGTTGGTCTACGAGGAGGAGCCAGTTTCCATTATTGACACGCATGATCGCCAGTTGAGGTCCAAGAGGTTTTCGCCGTAAAGGTCCAGTGGAGGGGCCAACCAGTCGAGGAGGCGACTTGGGAGTCCGAGGAGGACATGCAGAGCAGATATCCACACTTATTCAGCACTCCAGGTATGATTCTAGGCCTGTTCGAGGATGAATATTTGTTTAAGAGGTGGAGAATGTAACGACCCAACAGGTCATTTTTTCTTTTAGGACTCCGTGCCCCTAAATAAAACTTCCCATAGTTTGCTTCTACTGATTTATGTCTTGCGGGGATGGGTGGTTCAAGGTTTGGAGGAGTTTGGAGTGTTATAGGGACACTTAGCTCCCTAAGGTTGGCCTTAAAGGTCAAGTTTGACTTCAGTCAAAACTTTTGGTAAACGACCTCAGACTCGAGATTCAAAGGTTTCGATAGGTTCGTATGGTGATTTCGGACTTGGGCGTGTGTTCGGTACGGGTTTTGGATGACCCGGGGGTGTTTCGGTGCCTAATAGTGAATTAAGGTTCCCTTAAGTTCAGACTTGAGGTTTGGAACGTGTTTTTGTGTTATCGAGATCCAAACGGAATTCCGAGACCAGGAATAGTTCCGTTATGTCATTTATGACTTGCTTGCAAAATTTGGTGTCATTCCGAGTAGTATAGTAGGTTTGGCGTATAAAAAGCGAATTCAAGAACTTAAAGTTCTTAATTTGGATCCAATAGGTTTTGGGGTATGATTTTTAGATTTAGCGTAGTTTCGGACGTTCCGAAGGCTCGAGCGAGTCCGTACTATGATTTAGGACTTGTTGGTATATTTGGACGGGTCCCGGCTGGGCCTAGATGCCATTCAGGCATCGAGCGAGGCAAAAACTAGCCTTAAATGACTGCTGGTGCACCAGATCTGGTGCGACCGCACATGCGGAGGTCAAGTCGCAAGTGCGAGACCGCTTTTGCGGTCCCAGTCTTGCAGGTGCGACTCTTGAGGGAGCTGCCCATTTCAGCAGATGCGGACCCCTTTCCGCAGAAGCCGAGCCGCGGGTGCGAACTCTGCTCCGCAGGTGCAAAGCCAGGCCCCTTACCCTTCTCCGCAGATGCGAGAATTTTCTCGCAGATGCGAGACCGCAGGTGCGGTCCTCGAGCCTCAGGTGCGAAAAGCCTGTAGGCAGTGAGCTCGTTTTAAACACGGGACTTAAAGATTTTTGAACACTTTTCTTCATCTTTGGGCGATTTTGCTATTCGACCTAGCTACTATAAGGTAAGTAATTCCTACTATAAATTTAGCTTAATACTTGAATTCTTAGTTAGATTAACACATTAAATTAGTGAAAATCATGGGTTTAGAGTAAAACTTGGTTTTCGACAAAAATGGAAAATTACCAAGAAATGTGTTAAGGAATCATACAAAAACTATATAATATTGATCCTTAGGCTATGGGTAAGTACTTCCTCCGAAAGTTTCCGGAATCCGAGCATGTGGGCCCGGGGGTGTAATTTAGGATTTTCCAAATTGGGTTGAAATGACCATTTAAGTAGGAGAATTAGGGACTTTTGAGAATAGATTGACTTGTTAATGTGATGTTTGGCTAGCTTCGAGTTCTTAGGCGACGAATTTGGAGTTTCAGGCGCGTTCTTGATCCGGAAAGTAGGCTTGACTCGAGGTAAGTCTCCTTTCTAACCTCGTAAGAGAGAATCGTCCCTATAGGTGAATATAAATAATTGCATGTCTTTATTTTGGGGGCTACGCACGCACGAAGTGACGAGAGTCCATGCATAGCTACTATTATGTTACGTCAGGGTGTTTAGGATTTCACAAGCATGCTTTATGTGCCGTAACTATAATCTTAAATGTTAATTTAGGTTGCCTAAATTCTTGAATTATTAAGCGGAGATCTAGGAGGTTACATTCTGAAACTTATAATATTGAAACCTTCTCTATAAATATCTTCTCTACTGAATTTCTTGATTTCCTGTTAATTATGTGTATATATATGGGAACCCGCATCGCATGTATGATTCGCGAGCGGGGTAGCCCTAGTATTATGTCAACCGCATCGCATGTTCGATTCGCGAGCGGTGTAATAGATGAATCTATGGCTCGAGCCGTTCGACCCTTCGACAGTGCACATTTATTTTCGCGTTGTGTCAGCCGTACGTTCACGACATGTTATGTGTTTGTTAGATGTTGGGTGTTCTGCGATTATGTATTTGTTAAATACCACGAGAAATGAAAACTAGGTAATTTGTATGCTAGAAACCTTGACACGTAAAGGTAATTGTAAAGGATATTTGATGTTCCTGTCTTCATTATTATTCATGATTGCCGTTCCTGCTTAGCTTTACATTTAAAACATATTATTCTGACCCTAGTAAGTGTCAGAATAACATATTACTCTCGGCACTACTTCTTCGAGATTAGGCGGGATACTTACTGGGTACATATTATTTATGTACTCATGCTACACTCTGTACTTAATTGTACAGGTTCTGAGGTGGGTGCATCTGGGTATCAGCCCGGAGTTCGTCCTTGATACATATACCTGGTCGAGACTCCACGGTGAGCTGCTTCTCTTGGCGACTTCCAGCAGCACTTTGGAGGTATTCTTTTGCCATTTCTGTCTATACTTACTCAGACAGTAGGACAGACTTCTTATTCTTTTGATATTATTCTATTAGATGCCTGTAGACTTGTGACACTATTTCCTGGCATACACGCTAGTAGACTTTATTTTTGAAATGCAAATTGTAAATCATGACTTCATGATTATTTATTTTGTATAAAGTTGTCTAAGTTATCTGTTTCTACTTAATGTCTCAAAACTAAGTTAAGAAAGTGTTGAAAATATTTTTGGTAAACTATATGAAACTCACTAGTAGAAAATGGTTGGCTTGCCAAACTGCGGTGTTGGGCGTCATCGCGACCTGGGTTAGGATTTGGGTCGTGACAACTTTAAATATCTTGTTTGTGTAGGATTTTGTATGTAAGCATGTATAACGAATGTTGAACTTCTTGTTTAATTATGGTTGACACCATGTTTTAAACATTTCGGCTCATAGCTCGTTGCCTTTTTTTTGTCCATTGTAATATATATATTTGAAGCTGGAAGATTATCTCGTATTTTAGGCTAATGCATGTTTCATAAAAAAAATGATTTCTTTTAATTTTATAAGTTTTTCCTTTTAGTAGCTTATTGAGTTTAGTTTGCCTTAGATTTGTTAGCCAATGTTTAACAATCCGTGATGTTCATTTACTATTTTTTTTAGTAGTGTGTTATTTCTTGAAATTATTATTTTATAAGTATTTTGTGGATTTATTTTTTATGAGTATAAAATAGTAGTTAAGTGATGAAAAGGATAAAAATGTGGCCCTCTTACAAATTTAATAATAGTTTATCAATAGTTAATAGTAAGTTGGGCAAACAGATAAAATGCTAGGACCAAAATTAATAACTAACAATTGGCCCAATGGCCATTTAACTTCTTAAGGGGCCAGTAGACCAAGTGGTTACTTTAATTGGGCTCGATGCCCATGACAACCAAAACATGCCGACATTTTCAAATAAATGAGCTGGCCCATCACATATGTTCCATATCTCTTTTTATATATAATAAAAAATTCAAAAAAAAAAAAAAAAAAAGAAATCAGTTTTTTCTTTTATTAAAATAACTTTACAACTTAATATCCTTAATAATTAATTTAAACGCTAGGCAACTAGTAGGTGCATTTTTAACTTTTTCATTCACGGACTCGCTTTAGCGTGATATTAACTTTTTAATATTTTAATTCAATAATCTCATACTATTTCTACTAGATTTAATTAACTTCTAATTTAATTAATTCTTTTACTAAAATCACGGATTCGCTTGCGCAACGCGATATTTAATATTTTAGTAATTTCTTTAAGTGTAATAACTTTTTTTAAAAGTAATAATGTACTAATAATCCTTGTCATAACTGCGGATTCGCTTGCGTAGCACTATTATGATAAAATGAATAAATTTTGTCCCGATCACGCATTCGCTTGCGTAGTGTGGTTATGACATCTCATTATTCAAAATTTTCTTTAATTTTTCTGATAATCCGAATATAAAAGCAGCACGATAAAAATATAAAAAGCATATAAATATCAATTTGTCCAAAATTAGTTCAAGCCAAGTTTAAGTCAATAAAGCGACCGTTCTAGAACCACGGGACTCGGGGAATGCCTTACACGTTCTCTACGGTCAACAAAATTCCTTACCCGAACTTTGATTTCGCAGACCAATAATAAAAAAGTCAAATCTTCCTTTTGAATAGAGATTCAAATAAAAGGTGACTTGGAAAACTAGAAATCAATTCCAAGTGGCGACTCTGTACATCAAATAATCCCTATTCAAGTTTGTCACTTTAATTGGAAAAACTCTTTAACCCACAACAATCCACCAACTCATATCTTTTTGGGGGTAGAAAAGGGGTGTGACAGCTCTGGCGACTCTGCTGGGGACAACCAGAATTCGAGCTTGCACATGTTGACTTTTTATTTGGCTTTATTAATTTTGTATATGTTGTGATTTATTTGTGCCTAATGTGCTACTTGTTCGCTTTTTACCGCTTTGATATTGTTGAACTATACATAAACTGTCTTCTCACGCACCCCCTCTAAGTGTTCTTGAAATTAAAAATTAGGCATTTGCTTGACATAGCCCGCTTACTTTGAGATAGCCAAGGTGCTTGTCACCCGGTGAAGGATTTTAGTCACACATGTTTTAGGCGGGGAGCACCACCAGCTAAGATGGAAAGCAATGCTACCGGTACGCCAACCCTCTTCGGCTCGAGTTGTCCGCTCGAGTAAGCCAATATAGATACCTTCTCCAATAGGATTTAAACCTAGAAGAACAAACCTCATGCCGGATATCCCTAGTAGGTTCGCTTTATTTGCATCACATGCATTCGATTTAGCGAAACTCGGCACAGGAGCCGAGTCCGTATAAGATATGTATCCTCTTTGAGACCATCATGTTCACTTATGTGCTACTTGCTACATCATTTGGAAGGCTTACTTGCATTTTTGACCGACTTTAGAAAATTAGTTGAGCGGAATTATTAAAAAAAAATAAAATCATTTTCCTAGTTTAGTACAAATAATCCTTTTTTACTAAGATTTTGAAGTAGTCTAGCATGAGGTGTAAAGATAAATTTTCATAAAAATCAAAAGAGAAAAATACCAGTTTCACCGAACAACGCGGGTTTGATTCTCACCGGATGTGAGATACGTAGGCAACCACCATCTGGTTCAACCTACATTTTAAAAAAAAAAGAGCTTAAAATTCCACACGTGCATAAAATTTTCCAGAAAAATGCTATTTTTGGTCACTTTTTACTGCTTTACCCTTGTATTCCGATTGTTTTGCCAAGACATCCTTAAAATCTTCTTCGGAAGTGCTGAAGGGTCATTTTTTGTAAAATAGCTATTTTGTCCATCTTTTGTTCGCTTTTACCATTTTGCCTTTATGTTCGGCCATTTTTTGTCGAGATTTCTTAAAACCATCTGTGGAAGTGCCGAAAGACTGTTTTCGCAAAAAAAAAAAAACCCCATCTTATCTAGTTTTGTCTAGTTATATATGCTGAGACAGCCTTTGAACCTCTCTCGGGAGTACCGAAGGGCCGTTTTCGTTAAAGTAGCCATTTGATTTATTTTGCCTATTTTTTTTATTATCCATGCTTAACCGTTTTTATCCAGAAATCCTTTAGGCCTTCTGTGGAAGTATCAAAAGGCCGTTTTCATAATAATAGCCATTTTCCTACTTTTTGTGTCTACTAATTTCAAAAATAGTAAATAGATCGAGTCCTAAATGACATTTAAAAAAAATAAAATAAAAGGAATAATCAGAATTTTATATAGCTTAGGAAAGTCCTGACCCCCTTTTATCTTATTCTTAGGTTCACCATGAATTCTCCACAAAGAAGAAATCAGAAATGGGTAAGGGACAAGACACCTCCTATGTTCTTGATAAGAGATAAGACCCCGAGTAGTCTCTGTAATTTGTGGTCTAATTTTGCGACATGGGAGCATAATCAAGTATTTAAGCACCTCAAGTTCCTCACAAACATCATGGGGATTAAGCCTAATAGAGATTTAAATGAGGCTCTAGTGGAATTTTGGGACCCCATGAACAATGTCTTCAGGTTCAAAGATTGTGAAATGACGCCTACATTGGAAGAATTAAGCGGGTTACCGGATTAGAGAGGGACCTTCGTGGGAAAAATCCTGCTGCTCCGAGAAAAGTTGGTGTGAACAACTTTTTGAAAAAGTTATGCCTCTGCCGAATTCCAATGGGTTGCCTGGACGAAGGTTGGGTTCCGTTGGAATATTTCTATGAAAAATTTGGGGACGAGAAAGGGTTTGAAAACTTCTCGGGCACAGAATTCGTCAACCAATTGAGTTACGACGCATTTAGGGAGTTGAGAATCTTTTCATTCATGATATCATTTCTGGGGATCATGGTCTTTCCTGAGCGTGATGGGCGCATCTGAAATGCGATTAGTTGCGGTAGTCTCATTTTTGCAAAGTAGCGAGGATCACACCATTCTTCCCATGATTATAGGACATATATTTCGAGCTTTGGCCCGTTGCCAAGAGGGTGAATATTACTTCCAGGGATGCAACATTCTGTTGCAGATGTGGTTCATAGAGCACCTTTATCATCATCCAATAGTAATAAATTTCAATGACAATTGGATGAATTACATTGGATGTCACTCAGACAGGGCCGCAAGTTGTAATCTTCCAGAGGGGGTGAGGGCTTGACGGACATTGCTCGGTTTATTGAGTGCTGATCGAATCACTTGGAACTATTATTGGTTCCCTTTTTCTAGGGTTATGCATATGTCAATGTATAGTCCGTTCTTCATACTCATGGGTTTCATAGGTTTCTAACCCTACGCACCCCTACGCGTCATGCGCCATCTAGAGACAGAGAAAAATAGGCCCCCGACTGAGGACATGCGTCCGTTCATGTGGGAATTCAAGGTAGAGGAACCTCCAAGGGATTCATATGCACAAAAGGTTTGGTTTGGTGGTCGATTTTCTGATTTGGACGAGATGGTAGCTGATCGTGAACGTGGGGAAGTAAACCTCACATACCTTGAGTGGTTTCACAACCAAGCTATCCTGGAGCAAAGGCCAGAAAGGTCCATACGACATGCGGTTGATTGGGAAGAGGAGATCGAGGCTAGAGTTAGAGAAACCAGAAGAGAAGTAACACTAGAGTTTTAATGACATCTTACAAGAAGATAAAGGCATTCTGAAGACAACCATGGACATACAACAGGATGATTTCGAGAGGGAAAAGTCTAAGTGGGCACAAGAGAGGCGAGCACTCAAAGATCAAATTAGGTAGAAAAAAGTGATCACTACCGCTCAACAACAGGAAGAAAGAGAAGCCAAGTTCAAGGTGGTCCGTGATCATGAGCGCAGAAGTTTTGCTCCATTAATACAAGGTCTGAGGGATCATATAGGAGGAGTTGAGTCAAGCAAGGAGCGCTAGATTGAGGAGTTTGAAATAGAATAACATCACTACCAAATTATGATCAATCGGTTGGAGGGGGAGTCACTGGAAATTCGGCACCAAAGAGATATGGCCTTGGAGCGCGAGCATGATGCACTGGATCTAGCTGAGACCCGTGGGCAGAAAAATCAAGAGTTGCACTTGGCTCAGGAACACATTAAGGGAAAGATCCTCGAGGTAGCCACGTATACCTTCCGAGCTTGCAGGAGTTGTCAGGGAATGACACCCGAGCAATTTGCTGAAGTATCATCGAACGTCGCCCATCACATATCTGCAGATTTAGAGAGGATAACTACGACCTTGGGGGTCAGCCGCAGGAATAAGCTTCATGACTACAATAATGCTGGTGGATTCTCCTGAAGAATTTTAGATTTTCTTTTATCTGGCAGTCCATTTAGACTGTTCCTTTGTGGTCTTTGTGTATGTAAGAGTCTTTTGTTGTTTTGAGTCTTGTTATTTTGCCTTTTGTCTTAAAAAGTCTGTTTGAATCGAATCTGGTCTAGTTTAAATGGTTATCTTTATGTAATTCTTGTTATTGAGTCTTATATAAAAAAAATGAAAATCAATGAAAATGATTTTGTTTTAGAAAAATTTGAAAATGAACCAAAAGATGTTTGTTTTGTAAAAAGAAAAAGAAAAAGAAAAAGAGGGTCTTGTCCCTGAACCACGAAATGATCTGATTCATACGGCGACATCATATGTAGGCAACCCTTAAAAGGTTCGATCGAAATATTTCAATAAGGGAACAAAATGAGGTGAGTGTCAAGAGAAGCAAAAATAAAATGTGAAAGCGAGAGAAAATAAAAATAAAAATAAAAATAAATTGAGAGCGTCAATTAGCAGCAGCCTTATAAGTCGGGATGAAACATGAAGCCTTCTAAAAGCATGTTAGAAATGGTGACAATGTTAGGAACATTTCATATTACATATGATTCATATATGTAAAATGCTTAACCCTAACACGTTTGTTGTCTCTTATATAATAAGCTTAAGGTGGTTGGTTTGTGGTGAAACTGGGAACACATTATTACTTCACCAGATCTAAAGGAAAGGTACTAATGGTTAATAATGGTGAAATCGAGTTGGACAGTGACGACCCCCACGGTCAGTCAGTTGAGCAAGAGTCGGAGGAAGTAAGAAGAGTAAAACAACAAATGTCTGATGTATATCAGGCTTGGGTCTCCAGTCAGCCTCCGCCTCAGGGTCCCTCAGAAGGAACTTCTACTATACCCCTGGCTACTCGACCACCACTCCATGCAACGAGCGATCACATTCTACCACCACGGTATGTGCCAAAATACAACTTCCATGCCGCTCCCGGAACCTCTAATGTGCGACCTCCAGCCGCACCGGTCAGGAACACCCCTCTTGCCGTGTCTTGCGTGCCGGTATATTCAATCTCGCCACCACCTCCTATGACGAGGCCAAACGACGAGCCACCATCTCATGCTTGTGATGGACAATACTACTCTTCAAATATGGCTTTCAGGGTCTCAGCTCCATATAACCAGACTCCTCAGTACGAGTCACCCGTGGAAAATGAAAAGCCTACCAAGATATTTAAGCCAGATGAGCTGGCCAGGAAGATGAAAAGTCTTGAACAGAACATAAAGAACATACAAGGACTAGGTGGTCACAAAAGTGTATCTTTCAGTGTTCTATACATGTTCCTTCACATCCATTTGCCACCAGGGTTAAAGACCCCAAAATTTGAGAAGTATGATAGACACGGCGACCCTATCGCCCACTTGAAAAGGTACTACAAACAACTGAGGGGTGCAGGTGGAAAAGAAGAATTGATGATGGCTTATTTTAGGGAAATTCTTGTGGGGGTAGCCTCAGAATGGTTCATCGACCAAGATATCTCTCACTGGCATGTCTGGACGACATGGCTCAGGAATTAATCAAACAATTCCAGTACAACATAGATATTGCACCAGATCGCAGTTCCCTGTCCAATTTGAAGAAGAAGCTGACTGAAAGCTTTAGAGAGTATACAATCAAGTGGAGGGAGCAAGCGTCTAGAGTCAAGCCACCCATGGATAACCATGAGTTGATCACTGTTTTTCTGGAGGCTCAAGAGCCTGATTACTTTCAGAACATGATGTCCACGATGGGTAGACATTTTGCAGAAGCAATCAAAATAGGGGAGATGGTCGAAAATGGCCTCAAGACTGGCAGAATTGTAAGTCAAGCTGCTCTAAAAGCCACTACCCAAGCTATCCAAAATGGGTCGGGAAGCTTGGCAAATAGAAAGAAGAGAGATGAAGGATCCATGATGACTTTGGGATCCAGGGAAGTTCAAAGAGGGGCATCGCACCCTTATGACAAGTTCATCAGGGGCAATCCGTCTACCCTCAACATTATTATCGTCCGCCAATTCCTCAATCCTCTATGGGCCCACCATAGTATACAATGTTCAATGCTCAATCCTATGCTTGACCTCCCAATCAGCAAGCACGGGCACCAGCTCCAAGGATCCCCTGGCCTCAGAAGTAAAATTTTTAGGCACCCTACAATGCTCGTCCCAGTCAGGATTATGGTCGAGAGCAGAGGCTGACGGAAAAATTCACTCTATTGGCTGAATCATACTCTAGTCTATTCCATAAAATGAAGCAAATAGGCATGTTCAGACCCATTGGTCCCCACCATATGCATCCTGATTCACATGGATTTCAAGAAAATGCTAGATGTGAATATCACTCAGGTGCCCCGAGACATAACACTGATGACTGTTGGACTCTGAAAAGAGCCATAGAAATACTAATTGCTGAAAAACTGATTGTGGTGACAAATGACGAGGGCCCTCCTAATGTGACCAATAACCCCTTGCCAGTACATAATGATGTTCATTTTGTGGAAATGATTGGCCGAGATCAAGAATGCAAGATGGCTGGTCGAGCAGAAATGACAGCAGGAACGATGCAAGAGGGAACCAAATTGGAAGGCAGTCCAACATGAGACGTGTCGTTGATTGTGAAAGGCGCCCCGAGCTTAGAAAAAGTAAAGTTATTTGTTCCCAAGGTCTCGAGATTGGAAGTTCGCTCCAATGTTCCAAGCCCAAGGTTGTATGTCCTTGGAGGCTACTCCAACACAAAGCAGAATCAGGTTGGTATGAAGGGTATAACAGAGCCGATCATAACCAAACCTGCCGTGAAACCCCTTGTGACAAACACGAAAACCATTCCATGGAACTACAATAAAACCGTGATGACCTACAAAGGCAAGGAAATCATAGAAGAAGTGGGGAAAATTGGAGGTTTGACTCGATCGAGGAGGTGTTACTCTCCAGAAGAGTTGAGGAAGGCCAAGCAAATCAGAGAAGGCCAATTGCCAATAAAGAAACCAGTAACTGAAGAAGAAGCAGAAGAGTTTTTGAAAAAGATGGAAGTTCAGGATTACTCAATCATTGACCAGCTGAGGAAGACTCCTGTCCAAATCTCTTTACTATCTCTGCTCATACATTCAAAAGATCATGCTCGTGTGCTAATCAAGATCCTGAATGAGGCACATGTCTCAGAGAAGGCCACAGTGAATCAGTTAGAGAAGATGGCCAACAGATTTTTTGAGGTGAACAGAATCACCTTTACTAATGATGAACTCCCCGAAGAAGGAGCCGGGCACAACATGGCTTTACGCTTGACTGTTAAATATGAGGGGGCACTACATAAAGCGAGTCATGGTTGATGGAGGCTCGAGCGTAGATGTATGCCCTCTCTCCACCTTGCAAAGCATGAAGATCAATACAGATAGAATCCGACCCAGCAATGTCCGTATCCGGGATTTTGATGGCTCAACGAGAGATACCATTGGGGAGATCAACCTCACCATGATGATTGGGCTGATTGACTTTGAAATTGTCTTCCAGGTAGTGGACATGGACGCTTATTATAACTTCCTTCTTGGAAGGCCATGGATCCATACGGCCCGAGATGTGCCATCCACCTTACATCAGATTCTCAAGTTCGAACATGACAGGCAAGAAATTATTGTTCACGGGGAAGACGAGTCGTCCATTTATAAAGACCCGTTAATCCCCTGTATTGAGGCCAAGGAAGGGTGTGAGTCCATTGTCTATAAGGCTTTTGAAGTGGTTGCTTTGGACCATGTTGAGGAAGGAAGGCCCATTCTGCATCCTCGTTTTTCCGCCACATTTGTGATGGTGGCTGTACTTATGTTGAGACAGGGTTATGAGCCAGGAAAAGGTTTGGGGGCATCATTGCAAGGAATTTCGGAGCCCATTTCTCCGTTCAGTAACCAAGGTACTTTTGGTTTAGTATTCAGGCCAACACAAGTAGACGAATACAAATCCAAGCACCGCAAAAAGCATGGATGGGTCTTGCAACAACCTATCCTTCACATTTTCTACACTTTTGTCAAGCCACAACTCCAAGAAGGTCAAAATTCCTTGGCGCAAGCAAATATTGATGAAATTTGCTATGGACTCAGCCATATACTTTCAGAAGTGAATATGATCCAGGATGGTGAAGGCACTATTCGTGATGATATGAAACTAATTGGCCCATACACAATGCTCAACAATTGGGAAGAAACTCCTCTCCCCACAAGGAGGGAGTCTTAGTAGTTTGCTTTTGCAGCTTTTTTTTTTGTATTTTGGGTTACTTTCAGGGTTGTAATCCAAACATATCAGTATGATTGTTTTGTTTTGATGTCAACCCTTCTATCCTTTAATATTCAATGAAATGCAGTTCAATTTCGTATTAAATTTTTTTATCTTTTCCTTTTCCTAATTCCAGTCATTTTTTTCCATTTCAGTTTTGTTAAATGCCGACTTAATAACATGACATGCATGCAAAATTCACGCTCAGATCTTAAAAAGCTGTCTAATTTTGAAATAATGCATCAAGAGGTTGA
>MDKI01103267.1:0-16385 GCA_005239505.1 Nicotiana paniculata | reverse complement strand
TAAATCAGATTTATTTATATTTTATATAATATTTAAATTAATAATATGTCACGACCCCAGTTCACGCTCCGTGAACGTGTCATGACGACACCTAGTCCCTACAACTAGGTAAGCCTAGCAATGCGGAATGACAACATAATTTGCAGAATAATTAAATAAAAGAAAGCTGAACACTGTATATAAACGCCATTTGGCATATACAACCCAAAATAATACAGAAATCTATAACTTCACCCCAAAACCCGGAAACTCAAAGGGAACCACAGGGTAACAGAATATAATACACTGATCTAACTCCAGAATATCTATACAACTGTAAGGAATGATAAACTTTTCACAAAAAGCTGGAATAAGATAGAGACTCCTGATCTGCGCACGCGGCAGATATACCTCGAAGTCGCTGTTGTATCTCTTAACCTTGGGGATAGTGCGCCTGAGTGGAGGTACCTGGATCTGCACATGAAAAACATGTGTAGGAAAGGGCATGAGTACACCACAGCGGTACTCAGTAAGTGCCAAGCCTAACATCGATCGGGTAGTGACGAGGAAGGTCAGGGCTCTACTGAGGTCAAAAAATATAATAGGGATTTACAATATGAAAACAGACAGTAATAATGAATACAGTAGTGAAGTAAGTCAGGTCAAACAAGGCAATAAGAAAACACAAGAACAGAGTAAACACGAAGTACGAACAGCTCAATAACAATGGTTATCAATGAGGATCTCTCAGGATACCGTCCCGTAGTCCTTTTCTCAACTGTCTAGTGGATCTCCCGGGATACCGTCCCGTAGTCCATCACATTTATAACCGAAGGATCATCATCTGTGTAGGGGGATCTCCCGGGATATCGTCCCATATTCCCAAAGTAAATAAGCAGGGGGGATCTCCCGGGGTAACGTCCCGTAGTCCGAAAGTAAATATGCATGAGGATCTCCCAGGATAATCCCCCGGAATAGAATTCCGTAGTCCCAAAGTAAATATGCAGTGGGATCTCCCGGAATAACGTTTCATAGTCCCAAAGTAAATATGCAGGGGATCTCCCGGAATAACATTCCATAGTCCCAAAGTAAATACACAGCCACAACAAGAAGATGTTCAGAATTAGAGTGCATAAAATACAAGGCAACAAGTAATTCCATTCTAACATGCTTCGCGTAGTGCAATTAAGGCAATTTAAGCAAATAGGCAATTCAGGAAACTGGGCATGATTTTCTAAGCTAACAGAGACTATAGTTGCAATTAAAATAAAACAGATAAAAAAGAAACTCAAGCTAAACATTTAAAGTAAAATCGGATTTTCAACAATTAGCACAAGTACGCGCTCGTCACCTCACGTACAAGGCATTCAATTACCAAATATCACATCCTATGGGGAAAGTCCCCCACGCGTTAGACAAGCCACTTACCTCGAACCGGCTTAATATCAACTCGGAACCACACGGTTGCCCCGAGTATCCGACTCCAAATGGCCCAAATCTATACAACTCAATTACATATCGTAAATGACATCTCATGCAGCTGATTATATTGTTTAATTCAAGCTAAGGCGCGAAATTATGTAAAATGACCAAAACGCCCCTCAGGCCCACGACTCGGAATTGGGTAAAAGTTATATTTTTCGGACACTCATTCACTCACGAACTCATTTAACCAGAAACATTCGAAATCCGATGCCAAAAACCCCCCACAATTTTTCAGAATTTCGGATTGGGAAAATCTAATCCCTTTCCTATGGTTTCTCCCCTATTTTTGATAATTAAACTAAAGAAAACAATGGGAATTAATGGTCTAACAATGAATTAAGATTAGGAAATGATACCTATGATCCTTCTCTTCAAAACCCACGGAAAATCGCCCCTTCTTGAGCTCTTATCCGATTTTTAGAATTATGAACCAAACTCTCGGATTTTTGGAATAAAATACCCAGGCAATCTGCACCTGCAGACTCGATCACCGTACCTGCGGAAAAAGCATCGCAGGTGCGGAAGTCACTTAAAATGCACAGGGGCCGCACCTGCGGTCGTTTGAGCGCGCATGAGGTCCCGCACCTGCGGAACCCAGGTCGCACCTGCGACCACTGGACCAAAATCCCCTCCATCGCACCTGCGACCAAAGATCACCGCGCATGCGAGTCCGCACCTGCGAAAAACCTTCGCAGGTGCGAAGACACCAGAAGAGCCTGGTTCAGCAGCAGCAAATTTCCCATTTTTCACCCGTTAAGCATCCGAAACAACCCTGAGGCCCCCGGGACCTCAACCAAAACCACCAACCAACCCTAACACCTTATTTGAACTAGGCCGAGCCTTAAAAACACGCCTCTTAACATCAAAATCATCAATTATGCATAGGTTCAAGCCTAGAAACTTAGGAAAATTCGAGAATTCATATCCGACGCTGAAACACGTCTAAACTTATCGGAATGACCTCAAATTTTTCACACACATCCCAAATGACATGACGGAACTACTGTAACTTCCGGAATTCTATTCCGACCCTCGGATCAAAAATTCGCTATCGGGCCGCAAACATCAAAAATTCAAACTTTGGCATTTCAAGCCTAAAGGAGCTACGGACTTCCAAAATACATTTTGAATACGATCCCAACCCCGAAATCACCTAATGGAGCTAACGGAACCATCATATTTCCATTCCAATGTTGTCTTCACACTGCTTCGACTACGGCAACTTTCCAACACTTAAGCCTTTATTAAGGGACTAAGTGTCCCAAAACTCTCCGAAACTCAAAAACGAACGTCCCGGTAATTCAATTAGCAAAAATAGACTTGGGGAAAACAGTTTATAGGGGATCGGGGCGTTAATTATTAAGACGACCGGCCGGGTCGTCACATCCTCCTACACTTAATAATTTGTTCGTCCTCGAACGATCATAAAGACATACCTAAAGTAGTGAAAAGATGAGGGTAATTGCTGCGCATATCCTGCTCGGTCTCCCAGGTCGCCTCCTCGGCCGGCTGACCCCGCCACTGAACCTTTACTGAAGTAATGTTCTTCGGCTTGAGCTTTTTGACATGCCTGTCCAATATAGCTACAGGCTCCTCAACATATGATAGATCCTTGTCCAAATGGACTGAGCTGAAATCCAAGACATGAGACGGGTGACCGTGATACCTCCAGAGCATCGAAACATGAAATACCGGATGAACTCCTGCCAAGCTGGGAGGTAAGGCAAGCTCATAAGAAACTTCCACAACACGCCTAAATATCTCAAAAGGGACAATAAACCTCGGACTCAACTTCCCTTTCTTCCCAAATCTCATAACGCCCTTCATAGGCGAAACCCGAAGCAGAACCTTCTCTCCAACCATATATGAAACATCACGAACCTTCCGGTCCGCGTAACTCTTCTGTCTGGACTGGGCTGTACGGAGTCTATCCTGAGTCACCTTGACCTTCTCCAATGCATCCTGAACCAACTCTGTGCCCAATAGCCTGGCCTCACCCGGCTCGAACCAACCCACCGGAGACCTGCACCTCCTACCATATAAAGCCTCATACGGCGCCATCTGAATGTTGGATTGATAACTGTTGTTGTAAGCAAACTCCGCCAATGGAAAGAACTGATCCCAAGACCCTCCAAACTCAATCGCACACGCACGGAGCATATCCTCAAGAATATGAATAGTGCGCTCGGACTGTCCGTCCGTCTGGGGGTGAAATGTTGTGCTCAACACCATTGTGGTACCTAACTCCTGCTGAACGGCTCTCCAGAACCGTGAAGTGAACTGAGTTCCTCTGTCTAAAATAATAGAAACTGGAATACCATGCAGACGAACGATCTCCCGAATATATATCTCCGCCAACCACTCCGATGAATAAGTAGTCAGTACCATAATGAAATGGGTTGATTTGGTTAGCCGATCCACAATCACCCAAATAGCATCATACTTCCTCAAAGTCCGAGTAAGTCCAACCACAAAGTCCATGGTGATCCCCTCCTACTTCCACTCTGGAATCTCAATCTGCTGAAGTAACCCTCCCGGTCTCTAATGCTCACATTTGACCTGCTGACAATTGAGGCACTTGGCTATAAACTCTGCTATATCCTTCTTCATTCTTCGCCACCAATAGTGCTGCCTCAAATCCTGATACATCTTCGCAGTACCCGGATGGATGGAATACCGCGAACTATGGGCCTCTGCTAAAATCGACTCCCGAAGCCCATCAACATTGGGCACACAAATCCGGCCCTGCATCCTCAATACCCCGTCATCTCCAATGGTCACATCTCTGGCATCACCGTGCTGGACCGTGTCCTTGAGGACAAGTAAATGAGTATCATCATACTGCCGCTCCCTGATACGATCGAATAAGGAAGACTGAGAAACCACACAAGCCAATACCCGGCAAGGCTCAGAAAGATCCAATCTCACGAACTGTCTGGCTAAGGACTGAACATCTAAGTCTAGAGGCCTCTCAGCTGCAGAAAGGTATGCCAAGATCCCCAAACTCTCCGCCCGGCGACTCAAGGCGTCGGCCACCACATTGGCCTTCCCCGGGTGGTATAATATAGTGAGGTCATAGTCCTTTAGCAACTTTAACCATCTACGCTGGCGCAAATTTAGGTCCTTCTGCCTGAATATGTACTGCAAACTCTGGTGGTCAGTATAAATCTCACAAGGCACACCGTAAAAATAATGACGCCAGATCTTCAAGGCATGAACAATGGCAGCTAACTCAAGGTCATGGACAGGGTAATTTTTCTCATGAATCTTCAACTGTCTGGACGCGTTGGCAATCACCCTACCGTCCTGCATCAAGACCGCTCCAAGGCCAACTCGCGAGGCATCACAATAAACTGTATAAGACCCCGAACTAGTAAGCAATATCAAGATTGGGGTTGTAGTCAAAGATGTCTTGAGCTTCTGAAAGCTCGCCTCACACTCCTCTGTCCATTGAAATGGAGCACCCTTCTGGGTCAATCTAGTCATAGGGGCTGCAATCGATGAAAATGCCTCCACAAAACGACGGTAGTAACCCGCCAAGCCAAGGAAACAGCGAGTCTCTGTAACTGAGGATGGCCTGGGCAAACTCTACACGGCCTCTACCTTCTTCGGATCCACTTGAATGCCCTCACTCGATACCACATGGCCTAAGAATGCCATAGAACTCAACCAAAACTCACATTTTGAGAACTTTGCATACAACTTCTTCTCTCTTAAGGTCTGAAGCACTGTCCTTAGGTGTTGCTCATGATCTTCCCGGCTCCGGGAGTAAACAAGGATATAATCTATGAAAATAATGACGAACGAGTCGAGATATGGCCTGAACACACTGTGCATCAAATGCATAAATGTTGCAGGGGCATTAGTCAGCTTGAAAGACATAACTAGAAACTCGTAATGGCCATGCCGAGTCCTGAAAGAAGTCTTCGGGATATCCGGCTCCCGAATCTTCAACTGATGGTAACCTGAGCGCAAATCAATCTTAGAAAATACCTGTGCGCCCTGAAGCTGGTCAAATAGATCATCAATACGAGGCAAGGGATAACGGTTCTTCACTGTAACCCTGTTCAACTGGCGATAATCAATACACATGCGCATAGAACCATCTTTCTTCTTCACAAATAAGACAGGAGCACCCCAAGGTGAAACACTGGGTTGAATAAAAACCTTATCAAGCAATTCTTGTAACTGATCCTTCAACTCCTTCAACTCAGGAGGAGCCATACAGTAAAGAGGAATGGAAATGGGCTGAGTGCCCGGCAACAAGTCAATGCCAAAACCCATGTCTCTATCGGGCAGCATGCCCGGAAGATCCGCTGGAAACACATCGGGATAATCCCGTACCACTGGAACTGAATCAACAGAAGGGGTATCAACACTAACATCTCTCACATAAGCCAGATACGCGGCACACCCCTTCTCAACCATACGCTGAGCTCTAAGAAAAGAGATAACTCTACTAGGAGTGTGATATAAAGTACCACTCCACTCAACACACGGAATACCTGGCATAACCAGCGTCACGGTCTTGGCGTGACAATCAAGAATAGCATAATGGGGCGACACCAGTCCATGCCCAAGATAATATCAAAATCCACCATATCGAGTAACAATAAGTCTGCACTGGTCTCAAAACCATGAATAGTAACCAAACACGACCGATAAACGTGGTCCACAACAAGTGAATCTCCCACAGGAGTAGAAACAAAAACAGGAGAACCCAAATAATCTCAGGCCATACCCAAATGTGGAGCAAAATAAGAAGACAGATAAGAATACGTGGGGCGTGGATCGAATAGAACCGATGCATCTCTGTGAAAAACCATTATAATACCTGTGATGACAGTATCGGAGGCAACAACCTCGGTACGAGCAGGAATAGCATAATATCTGGTCTGGCCTCCCCCTCGAGGGCGACCTCCACCTCCCCGACCTCCGCCCCTAGCTGGCTGGGCAGGTGGGGTAGATGTTGGAGCTGTGATCATGGCCTGAGAACCCTGCTGAGCACGTTGTGGCTGAAAAGTCTGTGAAAATGCACCCCTAATAAGTCTGGGCAGTCCCTAAACACATGGAATGTATCGCCACACTCGAAACAAGATCTGGGAGGATGTGGTGGCTGAGACTGTCTAGGGCCAGGTCTGCTAGACTGACCTCTGAAAGCACCCCGCGCAGGAGGCGCGCTAGAAACTGGAGGTGTATAATAAGGCTCCTGAGGCCTGGGTGGAGCTGGGGTACCGCTGGCTGCTGGAAGAGCTGAATGAACTGGGCGGACCATATAACCCCTACCATGACGACCTGCTGCTGGGGTACGAGCACCAGAGTAGTGGCCCGACTCTCGAGACCTCTTGGCCTCCCTCTCCTCTCGCTCCCTAGCAAGCATACCCTCGATCCTCCTAGCAATGCTCACTACTTGCTGATAAGAAGTGTCCATCTCCAACTCTCTAGCCATGCTAGATCTGATGGGTGGGACAAGACCCTCAATGAACCGGCGAACCCTCTCGCGGACAGTAGCAACCAAAGCCGGTGCATGCCTAGCCAATCTAGTGTAACGGATAGCATACTCTGAAACTGTTATAGTACCCTGGCTCAAATGCTCAAACTCTGTGCGCCATGCGTCCCTTAGGCTGTAAGGAACAAACTCTCTCAGGAACATATCTGAGAACTGGGTCCAGGTCAGTGAAGCAGCCTCGTCTGGACTGTCTAACTCATAGGTGCGCCACTAATCATAGGCGGCTCCGCAAAGCTGGAAGGTAGTAAAGGAAACCCCACTAGTTCCGGCTATGCCCATAGTGCGAAGAATACAGTGACACTCCTCTAGAAACCCCAAGGCATCCGCTGATGCTTGTCCACTGAATACTGGAGGGTCATACTTCTTGAACCTCTCAAGTCTCCGCTACTCGTCCTCTGAAGCAGCTGACCCTTCCTCGGGCTGAATTGGCAATACAGGCGACACAGGAATGACCTCTGCGACCTTCTCCACATGCACTCGCTACTCAGGAGTGCGAGCGACGGGAGTCTGTGCTCCTCCCCCGGCCTGAGATGTGGCTGCAGCAAGGGGAAGCAACCCTGCATGAGCCAGAGTGGGGTACATGGACATGAACTGAGCTAATTTCTCCTGAAGAGCTGGAGTAGTAGTGGCAGTAGGCGTAGCAGGTGTCTGGACCTCGGCTGGATCTGCTGGTGGTACCACAGCGGCAGCTCGCGCAGGTGCTCTCACTGCACCATGTGCACTTCCTCGGCCTCTACCCCGACCCTAACCCCGGCCTCTGGCAGCTGCTGTAGGGGGCATGGGTGCCTGATCGTCCCGAGTAGCACGTGTCCTCACCATCTGTGAGAGAATAGAAAACAGAGGTTTAGGATTTGATGTCAAAAGATATTGCCCGACAAGGAAATCAATGAAGTGAAGATTTTTCCTAAACAGTTACATAGCCTCACGTAGATAAGTACAGACGTCTCTGTACCGATCAGCGAGACTCTAATAAACCGGCCTATGTTTCGTGACTCCTATGAACCTAGGGCTCTGATACCAACTTGTCACGACCCCAAATCGCCCTCCGTGAACGTGTCGTGATGGAACCTAGTCCGTATAACTAGATAAGCCTAGCAATGCGGAATGACAACATAATTTGCGGAATAATTAAATAAAAGAAAGTTGAACACTGTATATAAACGCCACTTGGTATATACAACCCAAAATAAGACATAAATCTACAACTTCACCCCAAAACCCGGAAACTCATAGGAACCACAGGCTAACAGAATATAATACACTGCTCTAACTCCAGAATATCTATACAATTGTATGGAAGGATAAACTTTTCACAAAAAGCTGGAATAAGATAGAGACTCCTGGTCTGCGGACGCGGCAGATATACCTCGAAGTCTCTGCTTTATATCTCAACCTCGGGGATAGTGCGCCTGAGTGGAGGTACCTAGATCTGCACATGAAAAACATGCGTAGGAAAGGGCATGAGTACACCACAGCAGACTCAGTAAGTGCCAAGCCTAACCTCGGTCGGGTACTGACGAGGAAGGTCAGGGCCCTACTGAGGTCAAACAATAAAATAGGAATTTATAGTATGAAAGACAGACAGAAATAATGAATACATCAGTGAAATAAGGCAGGTAAAAAAAAGGAAATGACAAACACAAGAACAGAGTAAACACGGAGTACGAACAACTCAGTAACAAGGTGACAATAAGGATCTTCCAGGATACCGTCCTGTAGTCCTTTTCTCAACTGTCTAGTGGATCTCCCGGGATACCATCCCGTAGTCCCAAAGTAAATATGCAGGGGGTTCTCCCGGGATACCGTCCCGTAGTCCCAAAATAAATGTTCAAGGGGATCTCCCGGAATAGCGTTCTGTAGTCCCAACGTAAATATGCTGGGGGATCTCCCGGAATAGCGTTTCGTTGTCCCAAAGTAAATATGCAGGGGGATCTCCCGGAATAGAGTTCCGTAGTCCCAAAGTAAATATGCAGGCACAACAAGAAGATGTTCAAAATTAAAGTGCAAAATACAAGGCAACAAGTAATTTTAGTCTAACATGCTTCACGTAGTGCAATTAAGGCAATTCATGGAAACTAGGCATGATTTTCTAAGCTAACATAGACTATAGTTGCAATTAGTATAAAACAGGTACGAAAAGAAACTCAGTCTAAATATTTAAAGTAAAACCGGATTTTCAACAATTAGCACAAGTACGCGCTCGTCACCTCACGTACAAGGCATTCAATTACCAAATATCACATCCTAAGGGGAAAGTCCCCCACATAAGGTTAGACAAGCCACTTATCTCGCACCGGCTCAAAATCAACTTGAAACCACACGTTTGCCACGACTATCCGACTCCAAATGGCCCAAATCTATACAATTAAATTACATATTGTAAATAACATCTCAAGCAACTGATTCTACTATTTAATTCAAACTAAGGCGCGAAATTATGTAAAATGACAAAAACGCCCCTCGGACCAGCATCTCGGAATCGGATAAATTTTACATTTTCAGAACCCTCGTACTCTCACGAGTCCAACCATATAAAAATCTCTCAAATCGGAGGTCAATCACCCACTCAAAATTTGATAATTTGGTCTATGAAGTCTTACCCATTTTCCATGCAAAAATCCGAAGTTAGAAGAGGAATTCGTGATTAGATTAGCGGGTTATAAGCAAAAAGGAGTTTAGAATCATTACCCAATCGCTGCCTCTGAAAACCCCTCGAAATCTCTCTCAAATCCGAGCTCTCAAGCTTGAGTCTTGGTAAGAATGGCTAACCCTCGGATTTGGGTCTTTAAAAAGGCTGCCCAGGCTTTTTTTATATGCGATCGCGGATAAAGAGTCGCGATTGCGGAGAGTAAAGAAATGCACGCCTGGGATCATGCTATGTGATCGCAGAAAGCAGTACGCGATCGCGAACCCTGAGGACCCAGAGCTACGCGATTTGGGTTGGGGCCACGCGACCGTGTAGAACAAATATTGAAACTCCCCCAGACCAAAAACACTCTATGCGAATGCGGTACTGGTCATGCGGTCGCGCTGACCAAGATTCCAACACACTGCGATCTCAGACCTTCTATTGCGATCGCAGAGAACAACCGCAGGACCTCTCACTTTTACCTTACGTGATCGCGGGTGAACCCTTGCGATCGTGTCACGACCCCAATTCGCCCTCCGTGAACATGTCGTGACGGCGCCTAGTCCCTACAACTAGGTAAGCCTAACAATGCGGAAGATAAACCATAATTGTAGAAGAAAGTAATAATTAAAACTAAACTAGTAAAATAAACAGCGTTTAAGGTCCCTCTCGGCATGTACAACGCAACAATGGAGAATAATATGAAACAAAAATTTCATACTACGTAGTTCAACAACAAGGAAGTTAACATGAATCAATAATTTCAAATAAGGAATTATCAACTAAACATAGGATATCTAACTTCTTTTACGGTTGGGCAAGATACGAAGAATATACAATGTTTTCAAGTAAGGATGAGCCGAAGAAACATAACTGTAACCTCTATTAAGACCAATTAATTACGTGAGAGATCCTAAATGATTTCCGAAAGACAAGCAGTTATGAAGGTAACGCGACTATAGAAGGGTAGGGATTTTCAGTTAAACAAAGAAAGAGTCAATTATGCAACAAGAATAAACCAAAAGGGCAAATAATTTCCAAGTAAACACACGTAGAGGCAAAACTAATAACAGGGAACTCAATCATATCAAAACAACTTCATACTCAGTAGTTACAAGGAGCTAAGAACCTAATAAGGGCAAATTTCCACAAGTAAATCCGTGCACGCACTCGTCACCTCACGTACAAGGAATACAATCAACAGAGAAGACTCAAATCCTAAGGGGAAGCCCCCCACACAAGGTTAGTCAAGATACTTACCTCGAACCGGCTAAAATCAACTAGAAACCACGTTCTCGCCACGAGTATCCGACTCCAAATGGCCCAAAATCTATACAATTCAATTACATATCCTAAATAACATCTCAAGCAATTGATTATACTATTTTATTCTAAGCTAAGGCGCGAAATTAGGAAAAATGACCAAAACGCCCCTCGGGCCCACGTCTCGGAATCGGGTAAAAGCTATATTTCCCGGACACCCATTCACTCATGAACTCACTCAACCAAAAACAATCGAAATCCGATGCCAAAAACCCCATAAATTTTCAGAATTTCGGGTTGGAAAAATCTCCAACCCTTTCCTATGGTTTTTCCCCCATTCACTCATGAACTCACTCAACCAAAAACAATCGAAATCCGATGCTAAAAACCCCATAAATTTTCAGAATTTCGGGTTGGAAAAATCTCAACCCTTTCCTATGGTTTTTCCCCCATTTTTGATAATTAAACTAAAGAAAACAACGGGAATTAATGGTCTAACAATGAATTAGGATTAGAAAATGTTACCTATGATCCTCCTCTTCCAAACCCACAGAAAATCGCCAATTCTTGAGCCCTCACCCGATTTTTTAGAATAATGAGATGAACTCTCGGATTTTTGAATAAATCACACAAGAATCTCGCACCTGTAGACTCGATCACCGCACTTGCGGTAGCGCACCTGCGAAAAAAGCATCGCAGGTGCGGAAGTCGCTTACATTGCACTGGGGCCGCACCTGCGGTCGCTTGATCGCGCCTGTGATCCCGCACCTGCGGAACTAAGGTCGCACCTTCAACCACTGGACCAAGACTCCACTATCGCACCTGCGATCAAGGCCATCGCGCCTGCGAGGCCGCACCAGCGGAAAAACCTTCGCAGGTGCGAAGACACCAGAAGAGGTCTGGTTCAGCAGTTGCCAATCTCACCCGTTAAGCACCCGAAACAACCCCGAGGCGCCCGGGACCTCAACCATAACCTCAAGCCTTAGAAACACGTCTCCTGACATCAAAAACATCGATTATGCATAGGTTCAAGCCTAGAAACTTAAGAAAATTCTGAATTCACATACGACGCCGAAACACGTCTAAACTTATCCGAATGACCTCAATTTTTGCAGACAAGCCCACAATGACATAACAGAGCTGCTCCAACTTCCAGAATTCCATTCCGACCCTCGGATCAAAAACACATTATCGGACTGGAACTTCAAAAATTCAAGCTTCGGCATTTCAAGCCTAAATGAGCTACGGACTTCCAAAAAGCATTCTGAACACGCGCATAAGTCCAAAATCACCATACGATGCTGTTGAGATCGTCCACGACCCATTCCGAGGTTGTTTACCAAAATTCCAATCTCTAAACTATCCGAAAACCGAATTCCACCATGCACACAAGTCGATACTCATATTCCGAAGTTGTTCCAGACCTTATGCCGCTGAACGAAGCTTAATTTCTTAAAACGACCTATCGGGTCGTTACATCCTCCCCCTCTTAAACCAACGTTCGTCCTCGAACGTGCTAGATTCGCCTCGAAGTCTTCAAGTCATTGAGTGCGCACCTCCAACATACACCCGCGGGTGATTCCACGTCACTCCGATCCACTTAAGCCTGATGACACCATCTCAACTGAAATTTAACCTTTCTAGCAATACTACTAAGCCTTCAAGCCAGAATTCTCACCTTCCATTCGTTCCAAAAGACCCGATTTTAAATCCATATTCGGTATTAGTCTCAACCAGCTTCTTAAATTCATGCCACATACGCAGGGTACAACCACACAACATGACACACCACACATAGGATCACAAGAACATTTCTGATAGCAATACTTGCCTGAGATCAAATATGTACCGTCCATAAGCCTCATATTCAATATGAACTCTTTTCAAACCTCCATAACATTGGCGATGACACAATAACCACAGAAACCATATAACAAAGCACCCGAATAACCTCACCTCAGCTAATACCAGTGGGCACACGCCCCACAAGCTAAAACTCACGAAGCATAGAACGAAAATGACTGGATATAGGAAGGGAAACACATAAGGGAATTATCAAACAAGTCAAACTAGCACAATCTACAAAACACAAAACCTACAAACCATTTAACAAGAGAGAATGAAAGTATACAAAGGACTCACAAGGATCTTATACTGATTTAACCCTCACCGCGGCACACAGCCCGGTCTCAACATATCAATTCACCCGAAATCACGAGGGTACCGCCCTCAACACTGAATCACAAGTAGGACATATCTCAACCCATCTAGAGACTCACACTAGATCAATTAAGTCTACAACTCACAACACAGATTTGGCTCCCACACCGGTGGAGCATAGAAATCACAGCTCGTAACAAAGAATATTTAGAAATCATATCAAACCTACTGAAAAAGGCAACATGAATTTACTACTAGCCTCATAACTCTCGACAACAGCTAGAAACAGACGATAGATAAGGCTATCACTCATAGAACCTCCCAACAGGATAATCACATAAACAGAGCACAAATCATGAAACGCGCCCATAAGTGGGACAACAAATAAGGGTGCTCACCCTGATAAGAAGAACTGTGAGGAACTACAGATAGTGCCCCTCTATAACAAATCTATTACGTACCTGAATGACATTCAACTGCCACACCGGCCTCAAACCTACTATGTAACACATCAACGAGTCGAGCCTCCCCCTCTTAGGCGCCCTCTACCTGCCTGAATACCCTGTTGTAACACATCGATCCGAAATCTGGGATAATCTCTCACCATGTGGCAAGTATCTCCACACTCAAAGCACCCCCTCTGCTGACGGGGCGGTGGAAACTGCGTGATACGGATACTGCGAGACCCATGAACACCTGAGTCACCATGCAAAGCCTGAAGCGCGAACTGGACTGGCTGACCCGCAAAACCTCTACCATGATGCACCCTGCCTCCAAAATATGGACCAGTATATCTCCCCGGTCTAGGAGGCCTCCTCGCCTCCTCAGACTCTCTCTCTCGATCTCATCTGCTCTCTCTCTCTCGTAATCCTGCCTGCCCTCTCTCTCGCTAGCATGCATACCCTCTATCCTCCGTGCAATGTTCACCACCTGCTGATATGGAATATCCATCTCCAACTCACGAGCCATACTGGATCTGATGCTGGGAATAAGCCCCTTAATGAACCGGCGAACTTTCTCGCGAACAGTAGAAACCAAGCCTAAGGCATGTCTAGCCAAACTGGTGTAATGGACAGCATACTCCGAGACGGTCATAGCACCCTGGCGCAAATGCTCAAACTCCGCGCGCCATGCATCCCTGAGGCTCTGTGGAACAAACTCTCTCAGGAACATATCTGAAAATTGGGTCAAATTCAGTGAAACTGCCTCGTCTGGGCTGTCTAACTCATGGGTGCGCCCCTCGGGCCCACGTCTCGGAATCGGGTAAAAGTTATATTTCCCGGACACCCATTCACTCATGAACTCACTGAACCAAAAATAATCGAAATCGATGCCAAAAACCCCATAAATCTTCAGAATTTCGGGTTGGAAAAATCTCAACCCTTTCCTATGGTTTTTCCCCCATTTTTGATAATTAATCTAAAGAAAACAACGGGAATTAATGGTCTAACAATGAATTAGGATTAGAAAATGTTACCTATGATCCTCCTCTTCCAAACCCACATAAAATCGTCAATTCTTGAGCCCTCACCCGACTTTTTAGAATAATGTGATGAACTCTCAGATTTTGGAATAAATCACACAGGAATCTCACACCTGCGGACTCGATCACCGCACTTGCAAAGCGCACCTGCGGAAAAAGCATCGCAGGTGCAGAAGTCACTTACATTGCACTGGGGCCGCACCTGCGGTCGCTTGATCGCGCCTTCGGTCCCGCACCTGCGGAACCCAGGTCGCACCTGTGACCACTAGCCCAAGACTCCACTATCGCACCTGCGATCAAGGCCATCGCGCCTGCGAGGCCGCACCAGTCGAAAAACCTTCGCAGGTGCGAAGACACCAGAAGAGGTCTGGTTCAGCAGTTGCCAAGTCCCCAATCTCACTCGTTAAGCACCCGAAACAACCCCGAGGCCCCCGGGACCTCAACCAAAACCACCAACCAACCCTAGCACCTCATTTGAACTAGGTCGAGCCTTAAAATCACGTCTCTTAACATCAAAAGCATCGATTATGCATAGGTTCAAGCCTAGAAACTTAAGAAAATTCTGAATTCACATCCGACGCCGAAACACGTCTAAACTTATCCAAATGACCTCAATTTTTGCAGACAAGTCCACAATGACATAACGGAGCTGATCCAACTTCCGGAATTCCATTCCGGCCCTCGGATCAAAAACTCACTATCGGACTGGAACTTCAAAAATTCAAGCTTCGGCATTTCAAGCCTAAACGAGCTACGGACTTCCAAAAAGCATTCCGAACATGCGCCTAAGTCAAAATCACCATACGATACTGTTGAGATCGTCCACGACCCATTCCGAGGTCGTTTACCAAAAGTCCAATCTCTAAACCATCCGAAAACCGAATTCCACCATGCACACAAGTCGATACTCATATTCCGAAGTTGTTCCAGACCTTATGCCGCTGAACGAAACTTAATTTCTCAAAATGACCGATCAGGTCATTACAGATCTCAGAGAGCAATACACAGCTGAAGAAAAACCAGAAAAACCAGCAACGACTTATAAGCCAAAAATTTCTGTTTGAACACCCGAAACACACCCGAGGCCCCTGGGACCTCAACCAAAACTACCAACCAACCCTAATACTTCATTCAAACTTGGTCGAGCCTTAAAAACACATCTCATAACATCAAAATCATCAAACATGCATAGATTCAAGCCTAAGATTTTATGAAATTTCAAGAATTCTCATCCGATGCTAAAACACGTCTAAACTCGTCCGAATGACCTCAAATTTTGCACATAGGTCATAAATTACATTACGGACATGCTGTCGCTTTCGGAATTCCATTCCGAGTCCGATATCAAAATTTCACCTATCGGCCGAAAACTCCAAAAATGAAACTTCGGTATTTCAAGCCTAAATGAGCTACGGACTTCCAAAATACATTCCGAACATGCTCCCAACCCCGGAATCACCTAACGGAGCTAACGAAATCATCGGATTTCCATTACGAGGCCGTCTTCACACTGCTCCCACTACGAGCAACTTTCCAACACTTTAAGCTCTCATTTAGGGACTAAATGTCCCAAAACTCTCCGAAACTCAAAACCGAACGTCCCGACAATTCAATTAAGCAGAAATAGACTTAGGGAAAACAGTTAACAGGGTATCGGGGCGTTAATTCTTAAGACGACCGACAGGGTCGTCACAATAGTATAGCGTAAGTATATATATATATATATATATATATATATATAAGCTATATTCGATATAATATTAGCTAATCCACTTATACTTAGTGCATAGTATAGCGTAAGAGTATATATATATATATATATATATAAGCTACATTCGATATAATATTATCTAATCCACTTACACTTAGTGCATAGT
>MDKI01143481.1:0-11125 GCA_005239505.1 Nicotiana paniculata | reverse complement strand
CGAGTAATCAATTGTGGGTCTTTGAATCTGCCCGTAGCTTCGTCTAGATTCATTCTAACCGTGTCTCTCTTATGTTTTGATCAAGTTGAGTTTCCCGTGGCTGATAAGCTCGAGGTTTTACTGAACCGTTCCTCTTTGTACCATACCTCTTCAAAGGATCACATCCAGCTGTCGTGTTTTCCTGTGTCCATGAAGCTGCGGAAGAGGATAAGGACGGATTGAGAGCTAAGCTTCAAGTATGGGTAAAACATTATGAAGATATGGAAGAGGTGGCTGTTGTCGATGTGAGCTGGGCGTACATGAATTCTCGCCTTGACACATTGATGGAAATGAGTCAAGAGGGTTTTGACCTTAGTGCTGAAATAGCTAAAACTAAGGAAGCCATGGAGAAGGCTCAACAAAGTCATAACCTTTCTTCACCTGATAGTGAGATTACAGCCTCTCATGCATCTTCATCCCCAATTGCTCCTGTTCCTTCTGCCAGTGAAGTCAACCCCTCTCTTGATGGTGAGATTACAGCCTATCAAAGGCTTGAGCCACACTTCGGGCTCACCCGTTTTATTGAAAAGATTCCCCTCAGCTGGAACCTCTATTACCACCTGCCGCATCTCTCTGATGGAATACCCTACTTCCCTAACGTAAGGCATGGAAGCAGGCAAAGATGAAACAAAAACAGGCACAGAGGGTTGAGAGCTGGAGAAGCCACAGGCAAAGCAGCAGGCACAGAGAGTTGAAGATTTGAAGAAGTTACAGGCAAAGCAACAACAGAAGTGGAAATAGCCAAAGAAACAGACGAAAAATCTTCTCTCAAAGAAGCAGGAAAGACAGCAGCCAAAGGGAATTCGTCAGGAGAAAGATCAACACCCTCGTGAATAGGGGAATGTGAAACATCACCAAGGACAGGGGGCTCAATCACAGACACAGAAGGCAAGTTTGAGGCTGTAAGCTCAATATCTAAAACCATTCGCCTTCTCCGTGGCATGTGCACTAAAGCACCCTCTTTTTCCTCTTCTATGGAATGAGACTCACTAATCTTCCTCTTCGAGGAAGATGAACCAATAATAATTTCCTGGGCCTGAGCCAAGGACATCTTCAGGATAGATGAAGCAGACACCCCACGAGCCGAGAACCCTATTGAAAAGGGAAAAAAGTTAAACAAAAAAATAAGACGCGAGTAAGGAAAAAAGAAAGAACAAAAGCTTCACTTATCGTGGGTCTTTACTTGCCAACCATACCTCCCAGCGAGGTACTTCCAAGATCTCTCTTCTGAAGGAGCAACAGAAAACAATTTTTCTACCCAATCACGAATACCGGGGATATTCTCTACAGTATTCATGATTGCTGAGAGAAAAAAAATAGATACGGTGTTAAATAAAACATCTCAAATCAAAACAAGAAAAAGTAAATGTGAGCTAAAGCATACTCACGTGCGCAATTCCACTTCTCAAGGAAGGGAAGATTTTCTTCACCCACTAAACCAACAGTGGGTACAACAACATACCGGAGGTACCAGCCCCTATCCTTATCGTCTCCAGGGGTTACCAACACTATTTTTCTTCTAGCAGTCAGAGTAAAAACCCATTCACGAAATAAGGTAGGAGAGTAGAAGTGAATAAGATGGTCGAAGGTAAAAGGAACCGAGGCTAAAGAAGCCAAACTCCTAATACATGCGACAACTTGCCACACAAGCGGACCAACTTGTCCTAAGCAGATATTGAAAAAATGGCAAACTCAATTATAACTGGATCAATGGGGGGTCTAAACCCTAAAATGAAAGGATACGTATAAACAAAAGAATATCCCGTCTTGTAAGACGTTATTCTTTGATTACTATTCGAAATATAGACAGGAAAGTCAGACTTCCAAAAGCACTCCCTCCGAACAAGGGAAATCTGACCCTCAGTTATAAGGGTTGGATATCTTTCGACACAATCAAGTGAAGAAGATTGATCTACAAGAACTTGACTATCCCTAGAAAAAACAAACTTAGCAGGGACAATTTCATCGACACCAGGTTCACGAATGCGTTTGCCTCTACCTCTAGACAAAGACCGAGAAACCCTAAATCTCGTAGAAACTGGAGATCTAGTGGAAGGAGGAGGAACACTATCTGAGAAGAAGAGGATCCCCTTGAAGGAGTGGATCCTAGAATTCTAAGTCTACCACCTCTCCGACTCCTATTCGGAGCAGAAGATGGCGCTACACTTTCAATATCTATTACTCTTTGAGGTTGGTTTGAAGAAGACATGTTTACAAAGGCAAAGAATAAAGTTCTTTACAAAATACAAAGTTAGAAAAGTGTTTCGTGGAAGCAAAGAAAAGAAAACATGTATTTATACTTTAAGACAACCATCAAACATGAAGAAAAAGGAAAATAATGATGAAAAGTCATAATTGAAGATGTCACTTTGGGACTGCCACAGCCGCAAAACGCCCTAAAAGGTGCCGAGTAAATGCAGAACCAATCCAAAAAGGACACGTGATATGAGCATTAAATGGAAGTGACAAACGATGCCTATGGCGCAGAGAAGGATACAATGATTCAAGGAAAAGCGGCGGCAAAATATTCCGCCATAAATGAATATCCACTTACCAAATATCAATCGTTAAATATATGGTAAGTGGGGGGACTATCTATATTGGTAAAAAAAAGTTTCATATGTAAGCCAGCTTTTGACAACTCAGCCAGTCACGTGGACACAGGAAAATGCGACAGCTGGATATGATTCTTTGAAGAGGTATGGTACAAAGAGACACGGTTCAGTAAACCCACGAACTTATCAGCCACGGGAAACTCAACTTGATCAAAACGGGAGAGAGGCACGGTCAGAATGAATCTAGACAAAGCTACGGGCAGATTCAAGGACCCATAATTGATTACTCAAACATTATGTAACCGAACCCCAATTACCGTTATCCTTTGTAACGCCCCATTAATGTCATAATTAGTCATTAGTGAGTAACCATAGCAAGAGTCGTACGTTATAATAATCTCCTATATAAGGGAGGGGAATACAACTAGTAAAGGCATCTGATTCTCGAATACAATCAACTTTAATTATCCATGGTGATGGTGTTATTGGGGGGTGGTGTCGGCGGTGTAGGTAACGCTGTCGGTAATCCTCTCGCAAATTCTTGCAAAGTTTGGCTCACGTACTCTGCAATCATTTTCTTTACACGATCTTGTTCCACATTTTGATCATTATCACCATTGTTGTTATTGGATATTTCTTGGGATTGTTCCCTTGAACCACGTGGGGTTCCTGAAGGCGATGGAACTGGGGTTCCACTCCTTTGCTGGTTGTTGTCGTTGGAGTTTGATATAGTCCAGAGGATATCACTTGAAAAGCAAACAAAGATTATCAGACTCCCGGTAATTGAACCAATTTGTTTAACCAAAGAATTAGACCTTTGACTAAAGCTTATTTTTTAGATGAATATGGGTTACTGATAATCAAGGAAATGGATAAAAATGAATACAGACAATATTGTCAAAATATAGAGAATCGTAGACAGTTATATTCGAGAATCATATGCCTTTACAAGTTGTATTCCCCTCCTTTATATAGGAGATTATTATAATGTACAACTCTTGCTATTGTTGCTCATTAATGACTAATTATGACATTAATGAGGCGTTACAAAGGATAACGGTAATTGGGGTACGGTTACATAACGTTCGAGTAATCAATTGTGGGTCTTTGAATCTGCCCGTAGCTTTGTCTAGATTCATTCTGACCGTGCCTCTCTCCTGTTTTGATCAGGTTGAGTTTCCCGTGGCTGATAAGCTCGAGGGTTTACTGAACCGTGCCTCTTTGTACCATACCTCTTCAAAGGATCACATCCAGCTGTCATGTTTTCTTGTGTCCACGTAACTGGCAGAGTTGTCAAAAGCTGGCTTACGTGTGAAACTCTTTTTTTACCACTACGCCAGTCCCGAAGTGACATATTCAATTATGACTTTTCATCATTATTTTTCTTTTTTCCCATGTTTGACGGTTGTCCTCAAGTATAAATACCTTTCTTCTTTTCTTTGCTTCCACGAAACACTTTTCTAACTTTGTCTTTTGTAAAGAACTTTCTTCTTGCCTTTGTAAACATGTCTTCTTCAAACCAACCTCAGGGAGTAATAGATATTGAAAATTTAACGTCATCTTCTGCTCCGACTAGGAGTCGGAAGGGTGGTAGACTTAGAAGTTTATGATACACTCCTTCGAGGGACTCCTCTTCTTCTCAGATAGTTCCTTCTCCTTCCACTAGATATCTAGTTTCTCCGAGGTTTAGGGTTTCTTGGTCTTTGTCTAGAGGTAGAGGTGAACGCCTTCGTGAACTTGGAGTTGATGAAATTGTCCCTGCTGAGTTTGTTTTTGCTAGGGATAGTCAAGTTCTTGTAGACCAATCTTCTTCTCTTGAAAGAATCGAAAGGTATTCAACCCTTATAACTGAGGGTCAGATTTCCCTTGTTCGTAGGAGTGCTTTTGGAGGCCTGATTTCCCTATCTATATTCCGAATAGTAATCAAAGAATTAAGTCTTACAAGATGGGATATTCTTTTTTTTATACGTACCCTTTCACTCTAGGTTTTAGACCCCCCATTGACCCAGTCATAATTGAATTCTGTCATTTTTTCAATATCTGCTTAGGACAAGCTGGTCCGCTTGTGTGGCGAGTTGTCGCATGTCTTAGGAGTTTGGCTTTTTTAGCCTCAATTCCTTTTACTTTCAACCATCTTATTCATATGTACTCTCCTACCTTATTTCGTGAAGGGGTTTTTACTCTGACTGCTAGAAGCAAAAGAGTGCTGGTAACCCTTGGAGATGATAAGGATAGGGGTTGGTACCTCCAATATGTTGTTGTACCCACTATTGGTTTAGTGGGTGAAGAAAATATTCCCTTCCCTAAGAAGTGGAATCGCGCATGTGAGTATGCTTTAGCTCACATTTATTTACTTTTCCTCGTTTTGACTTGAGATGTTTTATTAACACCGTATGTGTTTCTTCTTCTCTGAGCAATCATGAATACTGTTGAGAATGTCTCCAGTATTCGTGATTGGGTAGAAAAATTGTTGTCCGTTGCTCCTTTAGAAGAGAGCTCTTGGAAGTACCTCGCTGGGAGGTATGGTTGGCATGTAAAGTCCCACGGTGAGCAAAGTTCTTGTTCTTGCTTCTTTCCTTACTCGAGTCTCTTCTTTCTTGTCGTTTAAATTTTTCCCTTTTAATAGGGTTCTCTGCTCGTGGGGTGTCTGCCTTGTATATCCCAAAGATGTCTTTGGCTCAGGCCCAAGAAATTATTGTCATTTCATCTTCCTCGAAGAGGAAGATCGGTGAGTCTCATTCCGTAGAAGAAGAAGAAGAAGGTGCTTTAGTACACGGGCCATAGAGAAGGCGGGTGGTTTCAGATGATGAGCTTACACCCTTGACCTTGCCTTCCGTGTCTGTGGTTGAGCCCTTTGTCCTTGATGATGTTTCACATTCCCCTATTCATGAGGGTGTTGATCTTGATCCTAACGATGTTCCTTTGGCTGCTGTCTTTCCTGCTTCTTTGAGAGAAGATGTTATGTTGTTCCTTTGGCTATTTCGGCTTCTACTATTGCTTTTCCCATAATTCCTCGACTCTTCAATCCTCCGTGCCTGCTGCTTTGCCTGTGGCTTCTCCAGCTCTCAACCCTCCGTGCCTGTTGTTGTTTCATCTTTGCCTGCTTCCATGCCTTACGTTAGGGAGTAGGGTATTCCATCATAGAGATGCGGCAGGTGGTAATAGAGGTTCCAGCTGAGGGGAATCTTTTCAATAAAACGGGTGAGCCCGAAGTGTGGCTCAAGCCTTTGATAGGTCCCTCTGAGAAAGCCAAGCTAGCCAGCCACGGTGCTCTTACATGGGCCAATGAGGTCGTGCATACTTCTTTGAAGGTATGATGCAAGTTATCCTCTTTCATTTTCGTATATGAAATGTACCATATCTGACTGGTTTATTTCTTGTAGATTAAGCTTATTGGCATGGAGCTTATGAAGAGGATTTCAAACACGGACCGGGACACAAAAGAGTTGTAGGCCGATGCTGATAATTGGAAAGCACAGTATGATAGCCTAAGGATTGACATTGATGCTTTAGAAGAGTAAAAGAGTACCTTGAAGCGGCAGATGAGACTCATGGCAGCAGGACTGGCAGTAGAGAAGGCTTCTTCCAGTCAGGCTGATAAAGATAAGAGTGTTCTGGAGTCTTCGTTCGCTGAGCAGCTGTCCCGTGCCTCAGAGGAGATTAGAGACTTGAAAAACTTGTTGGGGCAGAAGGAGGAATACTCAGGCGAGCTCGTGCAATCACTCACTCGTACTCAAGAGGACCTTCGTAAGGCTTTAGACAAAGCTCAAACTCTAGAGGAGTCGATTGTACCGTTAAGGGCCGCCCATGAAGCTGCGGAAGCGGAGAAGGACGGATTGAGAGCTGAGCTTCAAGTATGGGCAAAGGATTATGAAGATCTTGAAGAGGTGGCTGTTGTCGATGTGATCTGGGCGTAAATGAATTCTCGCCTTGCCACATTGATGGAAATGAGTCAAGAGGGTTTCGACCTTAGTGCTGAAATAGCTAAAACTAAGGAAGCCATGGAGAAGGCTCAACAAGGTCATAACCTTTCTTCACCTGATGGTGAGACTCCAGCCGCTCATGCCTCTTCATCCCTAGTTGCTCCCGCTCCTTCTGCCAGTGAAGTCAACCCATCTCTTTGAAGAAGTTTAGTTGGTTCATCGCCCCCTTTTTTTTCCTTTGTCCCAATTGGTGGTTACCCCCATTCCCAGGTTAAGTTGTTGAAAGTTACCTCATTCCTGTCCTGGTCTATTATTGAATGAAATAGTTGGACGAAAATTGCATTTTCTTTGTTCATTACTTCCGTCACTGCTGTGAGGTTAGCTAATGCATCTGCTTCTGCATTTTCCTCTCTATGTATTTTCATTACCTTCCATGTTTTGAATTGTCTAACGAGTTCTCGTGCTTTTTCAAGATATTGTTGCATTCTAGTCTCTCGAGCGATGTAAGTCCCCTGTATCTGATTTAGTACCATTTGGGAATCGTTGTTGATCACAATTTGCTCGATTGAGAGCTCCCGTGCGAGTTCAAGCCCTGCAATAACAGCTTCGTACTCTTCTTTATTATTAGTTATAGGATAACACTTGATACATGTCTTTTCACACGTGGGTGATATTAAGACAATGCCTAAGCCGACACCTTTTATATTTGAAGAACCATCGGTGAACAAGGTCCACAGGCCTGGATTAGCATTGTTAAAGAGTTGTAACTCTTTTTCTACTTCATATACAATGCTATTACTAAATTCAACAACAAAATCAGCTAGTATTTGAGACTTAATTGTTGTCCTAGGCTGATAGATTATTTCATGCTCACTTAATTCTATGGCCCACTTCGCTAATCTTCCCGACAATTCCTGTTTATGCAGAATTGCTTAAAGGATATGAGGTCACAACGGTGATTGGGTGGCATTGAAAATATGGTCGTAATTTTCTAGATTCCATTTTTAAAGCTAAGGCTAACTTTTCCGGATGTGGATATCTAGTCTCAGCATCTAGCAAAGTTTCACTTACATAATAGATAGGTGATTGTTTAACTTTTTCTTCTCTTACCAGTACTGCACTCACAGCAATTTATGAGACAGCCAGGTAGATATAGAATCTCTCCGCTTCTTTTGGCTTTGAAAGCAGTGGTGGTTTCGATAGATAAATCTTCAGATTCTTGAGGGATTGCTGACATTCTTCAGTCCATTCGAACTGATTCTGCTTTTTGAGAACTAAGAAGAATTTAAAACTTTTTTCGGAAGACTTAGAAATAAATCTTCCTAAAGCTGCTATTCTCCCTGTTAGTCTTTGAACTTCCTTTTTATTTGTTAAAATATCAGGTATTTCCTCTATAGCTTTAATTTGAGCGGGATTTACCTCTATTCCTCTGTTCGATACAAGGAAACCCAAAAATTTACCTGATTGCACTCCAAAAGCGCATTTCTCTGGATTTAGCTTCATATTATACCTGCGTAAAATATCAAAAGCAGTAGAGAGATGCTGGAAATGGTCTTGTGCTTGTGTTGATTTTACCAACATATCATCAATATAGACTTCCATCGTCCTTCCAAGATGTTCTTGGAACATTTTAGTCACTAACCTTTGATAGGTGGCCCCAGCGTTTTTCAAGCCAAAAGGCATAACTTTATAACAGTAAGTCCCCCTGTTTGTAATGAAGGAAATTTTTTCTTCATATGAGGGATTCATTTTAATCTGATTATAACCAGAATATGCATCTAAGAAGCTCAATAATTCATGACATGTTGTGGCATCAATCATTTGATCTACATGTGGCAATAGGAATAAAACTTTGGGGCATTCTTTATTTAAGTCAGTATAATCTTCGCATACTCTCCACTTGCCATTCTTTTTAGGTACTACCACGGTGTTTTCTAGCCAGTTAGGGTACGTTACCTCTCGTATCGAACCAATTGTCAAGAGTTTATGTACCTCTTCTTCGATCACTTGGTTCCTGAATGGTCCTTGCTTTCTTTTCTCTTCGAGCGGGGCCCAGCCTCGTGCCTATATACACTTTCTGCTTAGGATTTTGTTCAGATAATGGAACAGCTTCGAGCTCCTCTGTAGTTGTTTTGATGTGCTCATCTTCCTCTGGTTCATGAATGACGTCCAGTCTGGAATCTGCATCTGTGTGGTATAGTACACCTTCGGTGGTAACTTGATTCTTCTTCTCGTAAGTATTTTCTTTCATACCTGTTTCAGCAATAATACCTTCCGTACCTATTTGGGTAGTAATTTCTTCCATGCCTGTTTGGATGGCGTTACCTGCTTGGAAGATTCCCTTATCTCGTAATTCTTCCACCTCCATTTTCTTGTTGTAGTGTACCACAGAGTTTATATTTCTTGCGGTCTGTTGATCGCCTTTGATTTGCTGAATCCCCCATTCGGAGGGAATTTAATTACCTGATGCAACGTGGAGAGTATCGCTTTCATGTCGTGGATCCATGGCCTTCCCACGATCACGTTATAAGCTATGTCAGTATCGATGACTTGGAACCTGGTACTTTTGATCACCCCCTCAGCATAAGTGCTAAGCTCAATTTTGTGTTTTTTTATAACCATAGAGTTATCAAACCCTGATATGGCTCGTGCCCTTGGGATTACTTGATTCCCCAGTAGCATTTCTTCCACGACTCTCAGCAAAATAATATTGACTGAACTGCCTGGATCAATCAATACTCTTTTTACGTTAGTGTCATGAATAAGTAAATATTACCAGAGTATCGTTGTGCGGAAGCATTAATCCGCCGATATCTGCATCATCGAAGGTTATATTGTCTTCTTCCATATTTTCACGAGCCCGTTTTCCATGTATAATTGTGAACTTTGTGATTGTTTTGCAGATCACTCCGTTTACTTCTTCACCTTCGTGTATCATGTTGACGGTTCGTTTTGGAGAAGGAGGCTTTGGGGGCTCCTGCCTGTTCCTCATATATGCATGTTTACCTTTATCACTAAAAAATTCTGTTAAATAGCCCTGCTTCAATAAATTTTCTACTTCACCTTGTAAAAATCTGCAATCCGCAGTTTTGTGCCCATGATCGTTGTGGAATTCACACTAGTGATCTAGGTTCCTTCTACTTGGATTTTACTGCATCTCTTTGGGCCACTTAACCTTGTCTCCCATGTTCCTCAATATTGACACAAGTTCAGTAGTACTTACATTAAAGGTATGATCCCCAATTTGAGTACTACCTCTAGGTCGTTCATCTCGATCTTTTCTGGATCTAGACGAGGATGAGACTACGTCTCTTCCTTGTGGTCTATAGTCCTACCTAGTGTTTTCGAACCTGGGGCGAATATCACGTCCCGAGGGTCCTAAGTAAGGATCGTACTTGTTTTTACCTGATCTTCTATCTGATTCAGGACGTCTGGATCTGGAACGATCGTTATCTATCGAACGAGCAATGATATCTTCTTCTATTCTGAGTTCAGTACTATACCTGTTATATACATCATTCCATATTGTAGCGGGGAATTCTCTTAGACTTTCCTTAAGTCATCTCATGGCTTATGAGCTTTTATCATTTAGGTTGCTTGCAAATGCCATTGCTGCCCAATTATCAGGTACCCTGGGTAACTGCATTCTTTCTCGTTGAAACCTGTCTACAAAATCACGGAGTTGTTCTATGTCTCCTTTTTTTATTTTGAATATGTCTTCCATTCTCTTCTCAACTTTTTGTGCACCAGAGTGTGCTTTTATAAACGAATCTGCAAGCTCAGCAAAAGAGTCAAAAGAATTTTCAGGGAGAAGAGAATACCAGGTTAGGACCCCTTTGGTAAGTTTTTGCCCAAATTTTTTGACAAGGACTGATTCAATCTCTTGTTTTGTTAAGTCGTTGACTTTTACCCCAGTAGTGAAAGCAATCACATGGTCACATGGGTCAGTTGTTCCATCATATTTGGGAACGTCAGGCATTTTAAATTTCTTGGGTATAGGCAAGGGTACCGCACTTGGCTTCTGATGCGAGGCTAGAATTCATGGTTTAGTATGTTATATGCTCTACATTTTATGTGCGTTAACGATAAAAATACACTTTTTGTGTGCATAATAGAGTCTATTTCATGTGTAGGTAAATTGGAGATGGAAACCGAGCTAAATGGATGCAAATACATCAAAAATACGGTCAAGAGGCGGGAGGAGTGCACCGGGCTATAGCCGGGCGCCAGAGCCCAAACGCCTGACCCTGCTTGGCGTTAGCCAGGCGTTAGAGCTGAAACTCTAGGGCCCAAACTCCAGGCCCCTGTTCCGGTTAATTCCGAGTTTTGACGAGTTTAAGTGTTTTCCGGTTGGAATAGAACTCTCCTACACGTTTAGGGTTTGTCCTAAACATATAAATAGACCCCAAAAAACACAACTTAGGGGGGGTTTTCGGAAGGAGGAAGCCATTGAAGAGAAGTAAAAACATCGATGTATACATATTTTATTCATTACTTTGTAGTTTAATTATGCAAGTTATTTTCGATTTGATTCTTATGAACTTATTTAGCTAACTTCTTTAATCTAGGGTTTTGGTAGAACCCGTTGAGGGATGAACTTATTGTGTT